>CM029016.1:131850216-131974223 GCA_016801055.1 Panax notoginseng
TACCCATCCCCTAATGTACGATCCAGAGAATCAAATTGGTTCACGTAGCTTGAAAAACATAAACAAATCACGTAGAGAGAAACGCAGATTGCTTTTGATAAGTTGATATCTTTTACTAAGCGGGTGGCGATGGCAAGCTGATATTGCTAAGTGGCGATTGCTTTTGGTAAGCACCCAGTAAAACTTTCAATTGGTAAGCACTTTTTCGATGATTGATTAAAATTTTGACCAGTAAAACTTTCAATTGGTAAGCACCTTTTCAATGATTGATTTTTGAAATTTTGTGTTGATTCGGTTGTGCCGCTAAGGTTGGTTTTTCTGTCCTCATAAGTTTTGTCAATGTTGTCAATATACTTGGGTATTTTTTAGCATGTATAATTGGGTATTTTTTAGCTTTCCCTATTGGGTATTTTTCCTGCTCAACTGTTTATATTGGCCAATGTGTGGCAGTATTATTGTTTGACATTGATATTGGAACTTTAGTTTTATGTTTGTTATTAGCCCCTGTACATAGGAATTTAATTTGTAACTAGAACTTGCTTTGTTTGTTTGTGTCCTATATATTGAATTTGGGGCTTTGATGTCTTATATGTCTGCATTCTTTTTAGGTTTAAACTGTGTTTCCTCTTTAATCAATGAATAATCTTGAACAAAAAATTATTCAGTGTGCCAAATAGCTATGAAACAAACAATTGAATTGTTGTACTTGTACATGTAGTTAACATAATGTGTGCGTGTGTGTTAGATGTGAAAACCTTCTTGTTCTGTCATGAAAACCTTCTTGGTTATAAGTTACTCTGCACATGGAAAAATGGAAAATATATTATCATTTGCTGTTAGTAAAGAAACATATCCGTTGTTTTCTTCCCCTCATAAGAGATGTCTTTTAGACTTTACTAATATATTACTTATTTCAAGTTTATTATGTTTCCTAAGTGCTGTTTTTCTTCCTCTTTCCAGTCAGGCCTCTCCTTTCCACTGGAAAATCTCAGACAATTCCCCCACTTCACCCACTGATAAACATACATACATAAAAAGGGAAAATGGGTATGAAAAGTAGTGACTTGACAAAGGAAAATACCCCATACCATTTGAAGTACTCTTGTGAAGGAAAATAAATGCAACACTGGTTTCCATGTTCTGTGTTTGCTCTTTAGTGACATTTCTCTGAACATGATGATGTTCTAATGTACATGTACTAATCAGAGTCTCATTTACAAGTACTAAAGATCTATTTTTGCTCCATACATGTTATTGACTCCAAAAAGCATTTAGTAAAGGTAAAACTCTAATGATTGCAAACTTGAGCACATTGTGTCATTTTTATACTGATAGACATTTTGTTTTGTTTTTGTTTTAAACTGATAGACATTTTGTTTTGTTTTGTTTTGTTTTATTTTTAATGAGATTTTTAGTAGAAGAGGGAGTACAATATTAAACAAATTTCGTTAGCATCTTTATGGGGAGCCCTTGAAAGGTAGAATTAAAGAAAAATAAAACTCTGAATTTATAAATTACCTCAGTTTCTTTAGTTTTATCAAGTTGGATTTAGTAATATCATGTCTATTGTGTTTACGGTTTGGAAAGTAGTAGAGTCAAATTTAGTACTTCTTCATGACTCAGTTAGATCTAATAGGTTCAAGTAATCAAAATTAAATCTTTTAAATTTCTACGCATCCAAACTTAATTTTTATCCCAGCCCTCTTCGATTAACTTCTTAGAAACATAAACATGGGCTATGAAATAAATTAATCTTATGAGTTTAGAGAGTTGTAGAGAACTACAGATTCATTATTAAGACTTGAATTTCGTGTGGAGGTTGTGTTCAGGAGTGTGACTAAATTGTGAATGTGTGGAAAAGGTTGTGTTGGATGTAGGAACAGGGAGTGACATTCTAGCGATATGGTCAGCAAAAGCAGGTGCAAAGAAGGTCTATGCAGTTGAAGCTACTAAGATGGATGAACATGCCCGCGAACTTGTCAAAGCAAATTAAATCATTTTCAGGATGTGGTTGAAGATGCTATTCCACCAGAGAAAGGTTATTTTTTCTAACTTGTAATTGCCCACTGAATTAAATCATTTTCATAGTACCGTTTGTATTTCTTATATGTAAGTTCTTTTGGATTTTGACACCGTATGGGTTTTCTGACTCTAACGGGATATTTTCTTCTGCGTGAATCGATGTTTGATTCAGTGATTTTTTCACGTGATCGCTGGCTGAAGCCAACATGAGTCATGTGAGTACTTCTTTAGTTTATACGATAATATTTTCACACGTGTTGTTTGACGTCTGACTGTACGTACTGTATTTTGTGAATGTGCTTTATCATTTATCTTGTACTCTTTAACTATTATCTCATATGATGGTATATTGCAAATAGAAAAGATTAGCTTGACCTTTGAACTCATTCATGTTCCCATAACTACGTAAAAATGAGTAAATTATTTTACGAATTATTATTATTGTTTTTATATCCAAAGTACGTAAAGGCAAAGATAAAAATTTCCTAATTTGTTCCACTATTTTCTATTATCACAACAAACCTCATTTCGTGCTATTAAGCAACAATGGTAGACAAAGCTAAAGCAAATTGCAAGCATAACAGAGGAAGCATGTATGTGTAAAACTCTGTACCACTATTTTCTAAATGAAATTGAGAAAATTATGGAGAATCGAAGAAAAGTAGTTTTGGGACTAACCCAACCCAAGGAGAGAGGGAGAGAGCTAATCTGTAGAGTGTGTACAGGAAAGTAGAAAACAAAAGAAAATCCTTGAACTACGTGAGCTACCCCTAGGGTCCAAGAGTAACAAAGTGGGGAAAATGAAGAGAAATAGAAAGTGTATGTGCTGGGGGGTGGGGTGTGTGTGTGTGAGGATATTTTTTAGAGAAGAAATCCTATTCAACTTCTTTTGCCACGTCTCTTCTTCTTTGGCAAGTAGATATTTGTTCCCGAGTCATTTCACATAATTTGTACAAGTCCATATCTTCCCAGTTGTGCGTCACAAACTACTATCTCAAATTCATCTTAATCTCAACATTGATCTTTCTATAACTTAACTTCAAACGAATGTCAAGTTACTCAAGTAATGCTAGAACAATAACAAACTGCATACCTTAATTAACTCCCCCTCACAGTAACCATCAAACTCTGCTCTGCAGTTCAGAACAAAAAAATGAAGACAACCAACATAATGTAAAAATATGCATGGACGAAAATAAATTTAGAAAAGGGTTAAAAGATTATGCATATCTATATATATAAAACAGAGCAGATAGAGAAAAAAGATAAGTGTCCCATCCAAATTCACGTCAACACTCTCTTATTCACCCTTATTCAAATTTCAAACCCTCTATCACACTCTTTCTCTCTTCTTGCATACACTGAGCTCTCTCTTCTCTCATACCCAGCCCTAATTCCAGCTCTATCACTCTCTCTCTGTTCTTACACACCCTCGATCCCTCTCAACTCCCCCGCCCAAATTAAGAGCTCTCTCTGGTTCTCACGCTTCTCTCTTCAGAGACAGAAGCTCACTAGGCCACTCCAAGAGAGATTTCATCACCACCACTGCCAGCTCCCGCTTCATCGCCGCCGCTGTCGTTCCATCCCCGCTTCCATCCCCATCCGGATTTCTCTCATTCCTCGACGGCGCTTCCTCCTCTGCCTCCGTATCTGCTGCTCCAACCGTTGTCACGTTGCAGGTAAACTTTAAATGTAACTGATCTTCTATGATATTTTTAGAGTGAAGCCTATTATATTGTACCATTTAGTGTTAGAAAGATGATTCATTGCCTTAGAATTTTTTGCAGAATTTGGTTAGGGTTTTGCAATAGATTGCCTCGTATTCTCTTGGTTTCATGGCAACTCTAATCCCTTATCGCGTTGTAGCTCTTGCTATGACCTCTTCGCGACAACTCCATACACTTTTGAGTTGAGATATAGTGGGCAGTAAGGTAAGATAGATCTAAATTCTAAAGGAATATAGTGGGCAGTGGGGTAGATGATAACAACGTTTAGGTTGTCCAATTTTAATTTTTCCCCTTTTTGAAAGTAGTGGGGTAGATAGATGATAACAAGGTTTATGTTGGTTCATACTTTTTTACACTTCTTGCAATTTGAATGTGTTCATTCACAATAAGTAAAAGGTAAAAAACAGAGTCAAAGGAACAAGAAATAAATAAATTAATAATTAATAATCTAATAAGAAATATTCATATGCAGAATCAAGTAGAAATGCTCCATTCAACCATATGCGAATATATGTATTGATTTCATGTTTTTTGTTTTGCTATTTATTTATTAATTTCTTGAACATAAACAAAGCAGAACAACTTCACTAGGTCAAGGGGAAGTAAATATGGTACTCAGTAATGATACAAAATACAGGGGCTTTTTTACATGTTGCAAAAAACTACATGACAAAAGTGGAAAGAGTAGATAAAAGTCGGTTTTAAAATATAATTAACTGATATGAACGTTAAAGTTTTTAAACTTCAATACCAACCATGATTTAACAAACCACAAAACTAAATAGTACATTAAATGACATGTATATCTGTAGGAAATTGAACTGCACAATTTTGTAAATTAGGTTAAGCATGAAGCAAGAAGCCAACAAATATGCATAATCAAACAAATATGCAGGACCTGACATGAATGAATGCAACAGATGTTTGGATTCACCTCTTTAAAAATCATGATAAATTGTTGTTTGATAGTGTCTATACTTTATGTAATATGGCTAAGAAAAAATAGATTCAAAGTTGAATTTTGTTCTACAATATTATAAGACATTGCCATCACATACAACTGAATATTGGGAAATCAACAGATCTTATGAAAAGTTAACACTTTTAAAAGACAGAATTACTCTATTCGTTTATAAAGTCTTTGAAACAATGTTACTTAGAACGTGGATCACTATGGTACATGTTACGGAATTATCAGCATCAGTTGGTATAATGTTATCTGGTGAGGTAGGCTACTTGGATTGCTGGTCATAATGCAACATATTTATTCTACTGTAGAAAGCTATCTACGAACGTACACAGCTAATATGTAATATACAAATATGTGCATAATCTACCTATAAAAATCAACACAAAATGATAGAAAGCATGCTTTTAGTAACACCATTATACTGTCACCAATATAGATTTATGAGTTATACTGTCACACACATAATTGTAACCAATCAAACTCACACACCATTATACTGTCACCAATACAGATTTATAAGTTAAATCATCAAGCAAATGAACCGTTTGTTGAAATGGTACTAAGAAGACTTTATTTTATTGTAAGTCTACATTCATCCATATCTTTTGTTACAATCTCTCTAAATTCTTACTTGTATCAATCTAAATCATTCCTCCCACTACATACAAATGTGTGTGCTCATTTGTTTTTTAGATAATTCAGGATAAAGTAATGGTTCTTATGTTTCGAGTTTACAGTTGTTTTATTTTGACTCGCTTCTTTCGAATTTACAGTTGTAATGAAGTTTTCCTTTCCTTGATCTTTCTGAGGGAGAACCATGTTTTTTCAATAATAGGTTTCCTTAGTTTATTACTTTGGCATTGTATTGTTGTATCTGATAATAGAATAAGATCTTGTGCACACCTATGTTTTATGCCTATTAATTTGTTTTTGAGTATTCATTTATATATTTCAGAAATGAGGCAGGCAGAATCTACTCGCATCAGATTTGTTGTATGCATAAATATAATTGCATGTGTTTTATTTACTGGTTTGATTAGTATCTAACATCTGAATTACCTGTGCAGGTGATTGTGGAGAAGGCTGAGAAAAATGATATTCCTGACATTGATAAGAAGAAGTATGTGTCATTTACCCTTCTTTACTCGCATATTTCCTATATATTAATATTAATTGTATACTTGTTTTTATTTTTATGTACACCTATTTAAGAATAATTCATTCGGTATTTAGTCTACTATATATGTATGTTAGCCATGTTCAGATCTCTACAAAAGATTTTACCTCTCAGATTATCAGGAATAGTCTTATGACAATATTTTTTTGCCAATCATATGAGTATTTTCTTTCATTAATACTTCTTTTCTCCCTTGAACATTTGATTTGCTAGATAAAATTCTTTTTGCACTTTGTTTTGGAAAATCTTTTGACATTCTTTCTTTCAATATTGGCTTTATAAATTTACATTACTTGCTACTTTATATTATTACTTTTAAAGCCAGCCTTCAGATATATTATACTGGAATTTGATTTCGATTATGCCTCTGTTGGGCTTCTGGTCAAAAAGGGATAACTTGTATTTGTGACAACTGTTTAGCTGGTTGATACTGTTGGTAGGTGGAAGGTAGAGAGGTTGAAGGCTATGCTTACCAAGGGGATAATGTTGGGAAAATGGACTAAATCTTTTTCCAACACTATCGTACGTTTAAAGAACATTGATTTGCTTTTAGGATATGAATGTAACTACAATAATCCATTTTTAGTGACCAAAAATATATTCATTTGTGGAGAGTAGAGTCTAACCGAGTTGGAATGCCCTCAATTTATGCATAAACATTAAGCGATTTGTCCTCTTTCTATGGTTTAATCTGAATGGTCTTGATAAAATATCCTCTCTACTATTAATAACAAATTTATGGATTTTCTTCATAATAACTATTTAGTAATATTGCATGTTTGAATGATGATTGGTGTGCATTCCTTTATATTCAGTTCCAAAACACTTATGAGGTAAAAGGTTTAATGTTTGGAGTATACTTTAACAGAGATTCTTTTCTCATCATTTCATATTTTTATACTATCATCTTTCCAGATACCTTGTCCCAGCTGATTTGAATGTTGGACAGTTTGTTTATGTTGTTCGAAAGAGGATCAAGCTTAGCGCTGAAAAGGCTATATTTATCTTTGTCAAAAACATGTTACTTCCAACAGGTGAGTTGAAATAACTCATTGCTTTGACTTCACTGTTTTATATTTTATTTTATGTCTTAAGCTGATTCATTATTACTTCGGTTATTACAGTTGCTTTGATGTCTGGAATCTACGATGAGCACAAGGATGAAGATGGCTTCCTTTACGTTACATACAGTGGTGAGAACACATTTGGGGCCCTGGGGTGTAGTAACATCAATATTCTAATAAAAACTTGTGTAAATCCTTAGTTACCCCCATTTAAAGTTATATAGGCTCGACCTTCTTTCCCTGCTAATTTACCATTGATTTTAACTTGATATTGTTGGAAGAACTTTAAATGTAGTGCTCAACAGATTTTATTTCGTGAATGGATTTGAATATTAATAGCTCTTCAATTCCTTTTGATGTTTTTGGTAATTTTGATAGATATGCCCCGTTTATATCACCACATCTTATGTTTTTAGTCAAAACCGGTGTTGGAAAATATGTATATGTTGTATGTATAAATGCATGAAAGTTCTCTGAGTGACATTGAAAGATCAAAGAAAGCTAATTCAGGTATATATTGAACGATACTTGGTGTAAGCTGTAAAGTAATGGGTCTTATGCAACATGTTGTTTCTCTATTTTCTGCACGTTTGTATTTTTTGTGTTCCGTCTTTTGTAATGATGGTAACTAATTATACATGGTTATGATAATTTTTGGGTATGGAATGATGGTTTTTTTGCTGGTTTGGATATATATTGATGATTGTAAGTTTTGTAGACATGTTTAGAATTTTCTGGATATCTATTTTTAAAGGAGACTCTGCCGAAAATTCTTGAAATTAGTATCGACTAGCTCGATGTTTTGGTGGTTGGATATATATTGATGATTGCGTTTGTATTAATTGTTGTGGTGGTATGTGTCTTTAGATAATATAATATTTTTTGAATTTTAATTTTTCGTTACGCCGTGCCTTCAGGCACGGGTTATCGCTAGTATATATATATATATATTAAGCAAATCTCCTGGAGAATCTTGTCCCCCTTTTTATTTATTTATTATGCAGGATAAGGAAATAGGATTATATATATATTAGTTAACTATAGGATTAGATAATATATATATATATATATATATATATATATATATATATATATATATATATATAAGTTAACTACCTTTCACTGTTCTTCACGTGAATGATGAATCATCTCACCATATAAAAGGATTTCCTGAAGCATACTAGTATATAATATATCATATATCATATATATAATATATACTAACACGTGGATCTTCCTAAACCGTGATTCAAGTGAAAACTTGGATAACACAGGATTACGTTTAAAAAAAAAGCTTTCGAAAAAAAAAGCCGGCCTTTTTAAAAAAAAATAAATTTTATACAACAAATTATGCCCAATTAAATTATTCTAAACACATATCAATATACATATAAAATTAAAATAATTAATAATTTGCATAAAGGTTTGGCTCTGATGCCACTGTTAGGTTTGTAATATTCATGAACACAATCAAATTGCATAAAATAAGCAGAAACGTGGAAAATTAGAGTTTTAAAAATTTTCAAACCATATACCCGGATCATCCTTTATGCACAATTATTAATTAAATAAAAAGATATGAAGAACAAGAATCATACCCTTGAAAATTTGAGCTTCCTCAAGTACAAATTCACCTCCAATCCTTTTCGCGATCCACTTGAATCCACCAGGTTTGGTTCCTTCCTTTGATCAATGTTAGCCACCCAAGTGTTTGGCATCTAGAGGTGATCCACCAAGAAAGAATAAAGATTCAAGAAGGATGGTGTTTGGCAAAACCCTAGTTTTCTATCTCTATAGAAAAAGAGCGTACTCTCCCAACTATTGAAATTACGTCTGTTGTGAAAAAGTCAACAACAATTCAATCACCCATAATAAGACTCCTCTTATTTATAGATGTGGGCAACCCTCCTTAACCATTAAGGAATTGTGTTTTATTTTAATTAATTAAACTCATTTAATTAATTAGGCTCTCAATCTTATTAGGAATAATTAATTAAATTTTTTAATTAATTAGTCTCCTAATTTTATTAGGAATATATGAAAGTATTTTTATTAATTAATTCCCAAACTCCTTTAGTAATTAAATAATAATAATAATAATAATAATAATAATAATAATAAGACTCCTCTTATTAATTTATATTTAATATTTTTAAAATATTAAATAATAAATATTAAGCTATTTAATTTATTCTATCATCATAGATTAAATTAAATATACTTAACTTATTATTACGATTATGCCATTAACTTCTTGAATAATTATTTTTCCTTTTATGGTGTGACCCTTTAGGTTCTCCATATTAAATTGGTTGTGAATAAATCAATTAGAACAATTCTAATCTTATTTAAATAAATAAATTAAACTATTAATTTATTTAAATAAATAATATTTATTCTACAATAGGGATAAGCCTCCCTAGTGATCAATAACTTTTTAGATAATATAGATTTCAACATTAATAATAAAAGAATCTTTGAGTAAATAGTTACCGTACAATTCAATCTTTCCACTATACAATGTCCTAATTAAATATAAGACATGAAATTACTGTCAAGTCTTATTTTATTTAATTATATGTACTTTGACTCTTAAATGCACAACTTCAAATAATGCAAATTAGAAACTCCTTTCTAATTTCATTCTGCCTTAGCCAATGACTACTGGATTGTCATTTATCGAATCACATATGGCATTTCTCTTCTTTTACTATAAGTGGTAGATTCTTTATTGATCATACATTATCTCCATGTACAACTTATAATACCCAAGCATACCCTTTGATATACCCTAAGGGTCTTAAGGAATAAGTCAAAGTATAATTCATCATATATAAGATACTATGATGATCTCAAGTCCAAGGATCACTTGTACTACTATCACTATAGGAATTCTTATTGACATGCAAGTAAAACTCCATTAGGTATTCCTTAGCGAGCCACGTTCAGTGAACTTATTCTCTAATAAGCACCTACATGCTTGCTTTAGTGTCTCCACATAAATGATCATGAGATCAATCATTCTAATCCAATGAGCAAGCAACGTATGTACCAATCTATCCGGATTTACTAATCCCCAATTTAGTAATCCAACGATTGAGAACTATTTTAGTTTTAAGCTTTCTAAGAATTTAGATCTCATTAGAATAATCATCATCATTATTCTAAAAGCATTGCTTAAAACTATGAGTTTATCACATATTATAAAACAACATCATGTAGATAATTAAAAACATTTAATAAATTAATACCTTTTATTAATAAATGAATAAGAATGTTTCAAAGTATATACTTTATCATCAAACATGATTGGCTTGTGTGCATACTACTTTCACATATTACCCCCCGCCGGGGCGGGGGTCCTAAATTCGAACCAGCCATTTTCGGCAGTTACATCTTGTTTTCCCACTACTTCTCCTTACCCAACTAAAACTCCCACTCTCACCACACCTACATCACCAATATACCCACGTTTTGGCAACTTACAATCAACCATCCCAAATCATTAACACACACACCCACTACTTTAATCCATTACTCCTATTTCTCTCCATCACATCTTCTCTATAAATTCATTCCCTCACAACCCAATTTCACCACATACATTCAACTCCAACTCCAAAATCTACGAATTAGGGTTCTTATTGAGGAAAATGTATAGCAATTGAGAGTGAGCAACTTGTCTTCTAATTCCTCCCTTTCAATCACCATAGTTGCCACAAAATCATAAAGTTTGGGGGGATAAAATAGTGTGCACACCAAGTGTTTGACAGATTGTGTGAGTGAAGTTTGGGGGGAATATTGTTGTTAAAGCTTCCTAATTTTCAATTCAATTTCATCTAGACCCACATCAAAGAGGCAACGTGGTGAGAGTTCTGGAACCACACCGCCAACACGGACATTTGATCGGCGAAAATTTAAGAGTGCCGCCGCCGACTGTTACGTACGACTACATGGTGATAAAAGCACTTACACCGGAGCGGGGGTTGGCACCGGACCATGTCAATAGTGAAATGATGCAACAAATATATCAAAAGGGTTGGAATAAGTTCACAGAAAAGACCGAGGCCGTTGTAGTAAGTGTGGTTAAAGAATTCTACGCAAACGCCGAAGATAAGGCCCCTTTCAACCCTTTTGTGCGGGGTAAATTAGTTTCGTTCAGTGCCGACACTATCAACACATACTACTAGTTAAGAGTACCGAGACATTGCCAGTACGTTCACTTACGTGACAATGATCCGGACTTTGAGGCTATTCTAAAGGACATGACTAAGTCGGGAACCACATGGATCAAAGGTCGAAAAAGGAGGCACTGTTTTTCACAGTAAGGATCTCAGCAGGTATGGGAAGATATGGTACGCCTTTTTATGTGTAAAGTTGTTTCCATCCACGCACACATTTGATGTGACCAAAGAAAAGGCATTACTCTTATATGCAATTGTACAAGATTTCACCATCGACGTCGGGGCTATAATCAATTTTTCAATTCGACGGTGCTTACGAGGTAATTTCTCGGGCGACTAGCCATACCCATCACTCATTTATGGGTTGTGTAGGCAAGAAGGAGTTCGATAGTCCGATGATGAAACCACCCAGTTGCCACTTTAACTACTAGATTCTAGAATGATTGCACGGTATACGGTGTGGGCCGGGGGTGAGTCACATCCTAGAGGAGTAGGCTTTATACTTCCCTCAGCTTCGGAGGACGAGGCTGATGCAGAAGACACCTCGGATGATGCCGAGTTTCAAGATGATACGACAATGGGAGAGCAAGGAAAAGAGGCGGCACCATAGCCCGATATCATATCTAGTCCTCAATTCCTGAACTTTCAACACCAAGTGGATGAGCACAGCAAAGAAGCACGAAGAGAGATGCGGCGACTCGCTGCAAGGCAGGACCACATGTTTGAAGCTATGAATCTATCCTTCACTTCTTTGAATACAACACTACATAGCTTCAATCCCAATGCATAATTCCCGTACCAACAGCCAGTCCCAATGCCAAGGTTTCTACCAAGTGACTTTGATGAAGAAGAACAACCACCACTGGGAGCTGTCGTTGACACTCCTAAATTAACCTCACTTTCACTTCATAATTTATAAGAATTAGCACAGTAGTAAGCAAGGATCGATCCCACAGAGAATGATTTGTTTTATATTTATTCTATTATTTTGACAAAAAATAAAGATGGGGGTTTTTGAAAATTATTTTTAAACTAAGAGAACAAAAATTAATGATTTAACCAAATATGTAAAAACTTCAGTTCTGCAGTTCAGTTTCACCAAGTACAACAATCAATTAATCAAGTTATTATTATTTTTCCCTCAATGAAACTATTAGCCCTAGATAACAATAAGCTCTGCTATCCAAAATTCTCCTTAGATTATCACTGTATGAAACAAGCTCTCCACCAGATTCTAACTAGCATACAACCTAGAACAAGCTCTCTAGATTTAATATGATAGAAGCATTAAGAAATAGAGAATTAGGCTAATCCAAGCAACAAACACATAAGCTCGATTTGTTTAACTTATTTTCTGATAATCTTAGCAATAAACAAAAGTTTGTCCACAATTATTATTATTACTAAGTTGCTACTTGTGATAAAGACAGATATCAATTACACGTAATACCAATCTTAATCTAGCATATGATAATGATCAAACTAATTCAATTGGCCATATCAAATTAATTAAATCAATTAGCATGCAATCAATAAAAACAGATTATCAGAAGAAATTTCACACAAGAAGGAATAAATAATAATACTCAATTAATCAATTACTTGTAACAAGGATTCACCTCCCTTTAGAACTGAATAAAAAGAACTAGTCTGACATGCTCTTGAGTTTGTACTCCAATAGATGATAGTTGATAGTTGATTGAATAAAACCCTGACTAGCATCCTCTATTTATAGTGCTAGACAAAGTCCTAAATCCTATGGGACTTAGAAGTTCAAATCCTAAAAGAAATTACAAATCATAACTAGTTTCCATAAAGAAATAGAATTCAATTTGGAAATAAATCTTAGTGTAACGGAAATCCTAAAGCTAATAGAAATATCGATCCAATTCTATGTAGAAGTTTGTCAAAATCTACATTTAGAAACTTTCCAAAAATCCAAGATTTCTCAATTTTCCTGCTCAAATTCGCTGGGGCGAATTTCCATTTCCTGCTGCGACATCCTTTGATAAAACGAGCATAACTTTTGATTCGTGAGGAGTTATGAGGCCTGTTACCTATCAAAACGAAGATATCGACGAGATCTACAACTTTTATTCTTTAAGAATTGACAGAATATTTCTGCATCAAGGTCGAAATCGGGCTCTAAGTGACTGCTATGTAAATTGCAACTTTCAACTTTGAAGTTCAACGCCCGTTTGGTAAAAAGATCACAACTTTTTCATATGAACTCCGATATGGACGATTCAAGATGTTCCAGAAAGCTAAGGAAGAATTTTACAATAAAATCAAAGTCCCAAGCTAAGACCATGCATCTAACTTAATGCTAAAAACTCTGTAATTTTCTCTTTTTCCTCATTTCAGTTCCATTTTCTCCTGAATTTATTAAACACCTTAATAAGCTCATATACACATGAAACATGCAATAAAATTAAATATAAAAGAATAAAAATAAATGAATAATATGCACTCATCAAATTTCCCCACACTTAGCCTTTAACACGTCCTCGTGTAAACCAAAAGTTTGATTTCTAGAAAAATTATATTCGACCATCATGTCAAACTATTTCAAGGTACAAATCATGACTATCAACACTAAATTTGCAAAAATCTAATCAATGCATCATTAGTTAACTCACAATGAACAACCTTACTATTTCACCAATAAATTCCATTAAACCAAATTGTAGCCACATAAGTAACCTTCCCAAAATCTACATACTTACTCAACTTTGTTACCATGGAGCAAAAACCATGCACACTGACTCACAACAAAGAACAAATTTTTCTTACTTCTTAATATTTTTCATAGAACCTTCTTTTTAGCACAGATGAATGTATTTTCATACTTTTCTCGTATATTTTTTTCTTTTCTTGACATGTGCAATGTCTCCTTTTCTTAGGCTTTTCAGAGTTACCCATTAGCGAACTTTCCACCAACGACTCCCAAACCAGATGATCTTAGGGCGCTAGGTGTAGAGACACCCCTAAGGCTTACTTATTCAAGTAACAAAGGCCACAAAAGTCGACTAGTCAAGCTGCTTTTATCCATCGTACTTTTCAGCGTGAATACCGATGCTTTCCAAGGCTTAGATAACCAGTTATTTCGCACAATGGATATTGAAGCAGATTTTCAATTTACATCTTTTTTCTTTCTTTCTTTTTTCATTCATCATTTTATTTCACATGGTTCTGCAACAACATAAGCAAGTTAAATAGTTTTAAGTCGTGAAATCAGTGCACTTAGACAACTCCACAAATAACTTAGCCAAATAAACATGTTTCTCATATTCAAGTACTCGTGTATCACAAATTCAATTCAAATCAATTACTATGGATCATGGCTTAGTTGTCATCATTCATTAACAAATTAAGCATCAAATAGATTCTGAATTTTAGCATCAATTTTCAATCTTTGACTTTAACCTTCAAACACATAGGCAAATAGAATCATGGAACCAATTTTTTTTAAAAAAAATTCAAAAGCATCAATTTTTCAAATTCCCCATCAAAATCGGATCAATATTCCTAAATAAAATAAAAACCTAAATCTTCCCCCCCCCACACTCAAACCTTACATTGTCCCTAATGTAAGAAAATTATGCCAAGAAGAAAGAAACTACTTACTAACATGCAAAAACTAAAAAGTAAAGGGATAGAAAAATTAAATCTGGAATCTTGGGTTGCCTCCCAAGCAACTGCCCTTGTTTATTGTCATTGGCTTGACATCATCCTTCTCATTATATGTAATTGGACTTGTGAATTTCAAGTGGACTAGTAACAGCTTCAATTCTTCATTAGGAGCATCCTTCAGATCCTGATTTTGCTCCATTCCAGCCCTCAAATTCTCCTTGTATAATTGTATTTGATCAAAAGATTCCTGCACTATAAAGTCAACAACATTAATAGAAAAAATAGAATTAATATTACCAAGATACCTTTTAACTTCATATATGCTGAACTGGACATGTGCCGCATCCAATTCCATAGTTAAGGTCCCATAGTATGTATCATGTAGTGTTTTTATTGTTTGCACCGATGTATCCTCTATATCCTTTTTGTAAATATCTGCTGAACTTATCAAATTGTTCTCCTCTTCTTCTTGTTAATCCTTTTCAGACTTTGAATACCTGATTTCTTCTTCAAATTCAGTAGTAGCCTCAAGAACTTCTAAGTGGTTTCCACTAGTGAACTCCTCATCATCTTTAAGTTCTTGTTCCCTATTCAAGATTTCTTCTAGGAGTTTTTCATTAGACTCTGTATACCACCACGTTGAATTCTTTCCAACTTTCTAATTCCTTGTTAGAACTTAGGGAAAAGGTAGTTTCAGTTCATAAGCTGAAAGAGGTGGAAATTTATGCATGAGTACATCACTGCTGTTTGTTTCACTAATTTCCTTGTTGTTGATCCTCTGCACCACATCTCAATGTTATGACACTTACATTTTCCCTTGGGTTGACTACTGTTTGAGATGGTAATTTTCCTGAGCCTCTGGATTCTAATATCCCCATAGTTGTAGCCAGTTGTCCTACTTGGTTCCTCAAATCTTGAACTGAAGTTTTTATCTCTTGCTGGAACTGTTGTGTCTGATTCATGAACTGTTGTGTTTGTCCCATGAATTGTTGTGTTTGTCCCATGAATGCTTTGAACATATCCTCTAATGATGTTCCAGTAGGTGCAGGGACTGCTTGCTTCGGTTGATATTGAGGTTGGGCTAGTTGGAAGCCCTGCTGCCTAGGTGGAAATGCAGGTGGTGCCGCTTGCTTGCTCCCATAACTCATATTTGGATGATCCCTCCATCCTGGGTTATACGTGTTTGATTACGGATCATACTTTCTCTGAGGTTGTGACTGATAATTTCCCATTGCATTAGTTTATTGCATAGCCTCATCATCTTGTAATGTTGGGCATTCATATGTATTGTAATTTGGTTGTAGACATATTCCACAAACCTTTGCAGCTGGCAGTTGACCTATAACTAATTGTCTAACCATAGCAGTTAATTCAGAAATTTGTTGACCATAATCACAAGTGCTTACCTCGCTTATCCTTACTGGTGCATGGTTTGTTGTAGTGCCATATTGTTGCGAGTTTGCTGCCATGTTTGCAATTAAATTCCTTCCAGCCTCTGAGGTCTTGTCAACTAGTGCTCCTCCGCTAGCTGCATCGATCATGCTTCTATCCATCGGTACCAACACTTCGTAGAAATACTGGATCAGGTGTTGTTCATCTATTTGATGCGGTGGACAGCTGGAACAAAGCTTTTTGAATCTTTCCCAATACTCATATAGTGTCTCCCCACTGAATTGTCTAATCCCACATATCTCCTTCCTTATGTTGGCTACCCTTGAGGCTGGAAAGTATCTCTCCAAGAACAACTGCTTCATGTCATTCCAAGACTGTATTGAACCTGAGGGTAGGCAGTACAACCAATCCTTTACCAAATCTGCTAAGGAGAATGGGAATGCTCTCAGCTTAATTTGCTCTTCGGTGATTCCGTGTGGTTTCATAGTGGAGCACACCACATGAAATTCCTTCAGATGTTTGTAGGGGTCCTCACTTGTAAGACCACAAAAAGTAGGCAGTAAATGGATTAGTCTGGATTTAAGTTCAAATGCAACATCTAAATTAGGATATTCAATGCACAGAGGTTGTTGATTTAAATTAGGAGTTGCCAACTCCCTGAGAGTTCTATTGTTGTTTTGAATCGCCATCTCTTCTTCTTTATCAGATGCTATGGATGATTCGTTGGATAATAATTCTAAAGCTAAGTTGAGGCCTGTTGATAATGCAGAAGCCTCGTCTATATCTACAGAAGACTGTGAACTTTAAGTTTTTCCATCCTTAGCCTCCATGTAGTTTTCTCAATTCTCTAGATCTAATATAATAGCCTGAGAAGATCGAGTCATAAAACAAGAACAGAACAAATAATAAAATAAAAAAAACACCAAATTACTCCCCGGCAACGGTGCCAAAATTTGGGAGCTGTCATTGACACTCCTAAATTAACCTCACTTTTACTTCATAATTTATAATAATTAGCACAGTAGTAAGCAAGGATCGATCCCACAGAGAGTGATTTGTTTTATATTTATTCAATTATTTTGACAAAAAATAAAGATTGGGGTTTTTAAAAATTATTTTTAAACTAAGAGAACAAAATTAATGATTTAACCAAATATGTAAAAACTTCAGTTCTGCAGTTCAGTTTCACCAAGTACAACAATCAATTAATCAAGTTATTATTATTTTTCCTTCAATGAAACTATTAGCCCTAGATAACAATAAGCTCTGCTATCCGAAATTCTCCTTAGATTATCACTGTATGAAACAAGCTCTCCACCAGATTCTAACTAGCATACAACCTAGAACAAGCTCTCTAGATTTAACATGATAGAAGCATTAAGAAATAGAGAATTAGGCTAATCCAAGCAAAAAACACATAAGCTCGATTTGTTTAACTTATTTTCTGATAATCTTAGCAATAAACAAAAGCTTGTCCACAATTATTATTACCAAGTTGCTACTTGTGATGAAGACAGATATCAATTATACGTAATACCAATCTTAATCTAGCATATGATAATGATCAAACTAATTCAATTGGCCATATCAAATTAATTAAATCAATTAGCATGCAATCAATGAAAAAAGATTATCAGAAGAAATTTCACACAAGAAGGAATAAATAATAATACTCAATTAATCAATTACTTGTAACAAGGATTCACCTCCCTTTTGAACTGAATAAAAAGAACTAGCCTGACATGCTCTTGAGTTTGCACTCCAATAGATGGTAGTTGACAGTGGAATGAATAAAACCCTGACTAGCATCCTCTATTTATAGTGCTAGACAAAGTCCTAAATCCTATGGGACTTAGAAATCCAAATTTTAAAAGGAATTACAAATCATAACTAGTTTCCATAAAGAAATAAAATTCAATTTGGAAATAAATCTTAGTCTAAAGGAAATCCTAAAGCTAATAGAAATATCGATCCAATTCCATGTAGAAGTCTGCCAAAATCTGCATTTAGAAACTTTCCAAAAATCCAAGATTTACCAATTTTCCCGCTCAAATTCACTAGGGCGAATTCCCATTTCCTACTGCGACATCCTTTGATAAAACAAGCATAACTTTTGATTCTGGAGGAGTTACGGGGCATGCTACCTATCAAAGCGAAGATATCGACGAGATCTACACATTTCATTCTTTGAAAATAGACAGAATATTTCTGAATCAAGGTCGAAATTGGGCTCCAAGTGACTGCTATGTAAATTGCAACTTCCAACTTTGAGGTTCAACGTCCGTTTGGTAAAAAGATCATAACTTTTTCATATGAACTCCGATTGGGACAATTCAAGATGTTCCGGAAAGCTAAGAAAGAATTTTACAATAAAATCAAAGTCCCAAGCTAAGACCATGCATCCAACTTAATGCTAAAAACCCTGCAATTTTCCCTTTTTCCTCATTTCAGCTTCCTCCTGAAATTATTAAACACCTTAATAAGCTCATATACACATGAAACATGTAATAAAACTAAATATAAAAGAATCAAAATAAATGAATAATATGCACTCATCAACCACCACCACCACCCCAGACTTAGGCGATTACAAGGAAGTCCTCACATATTTATTGCTATATCTACACATTGAGGGCATTGTAATTTTCAAGTTTGGGGGGATTTAGTTTCATGTTTGCATATTTGATTTCAATAGCTAATTTTGCATATGTTAGTTCATTGTTTAGTTTAGGATTTTTAAATGTTGTATTCATGTAATCATGTAGTTGCATAGTAGCTTAGGAGAGTTGAATAGTAGCTTAGGAGCATAAATAGTCTTTATTTATTATTGCATCATGTATGTTATGTTTGCCATATAAAAAAAATTTAGTTAGTATTGTGTTATTTTGCATATGTCCAACAGTTGTTGTAGTTCATTGTTATTTTGGCCAATGATGAGATTGGGATTAAGTAGATAAATACAGTACCTAGTATTAGAACTATGATGTAATTTTGAGTTATGAATTGAATCTTTTGCATGTTTGACACTGGTATAAAAAGGTTTGCACGTCAATAACACTTATGTGGACTGATTAGTTCAAATTGATACATAAGGGTGTTCTAAAGGATAATGCTAGTTTAAATAAAAGAATTATAGGAATAAGTAGTGATGGCTAAAGTTAGATAAGAACCTAAGTTTGGGGGAATATTTGGGGTATATAAGCTATATATATATATATATATATATATATATATATATATATATATATATATATATACGAATAAACACCGTGGAGTGCCTGTCTAGTTTTATGGCCTTTGTTACTTGAGTAAGTAAGCCCAACGGGATTGTCTTTACACCTAGCGCCCTAAGGTCTTAATGGTCTGGGAGTCGTTGGTCGAAAGTTCGTTAAGGTAACATTGAAAAGCCTAAGGGAATAAGACATTGCATAGCTATGTGTATAAAAAAAAAAAAAATAAACCGGGAAATAAGAGTAAAAAGCCCCCGTAAATGAAAAATGAAGCATAATTGTCCCTTGTTGACCCTTGATATTGGTAATTGTTTGAATATAGTTGGATCTAGCTTGTTTTTGGATTTCTTGAGTTTACACCGTATGATTCCTTCTAAGAGAGTTGTTATGTATTAAATTAGCAATTGCATCAGTTAGCATGAATGTTGAGCGCACACACATTATGCCAGTAATAACAGTGTAAGATTTGAGGATTTATAAGAAGTTATTGACTGGTTTCGATATTAAGTGTTGTAGTGTTTGCTTGATTTTTTTGAGGCCGAAGGAATAATTTTGATTCTATGATATTGTTGAATTCGTAGACATATAGATTAGATGCATTACATATCATTTGTGACGCCCCCAAAACAGGTATACGTCACCTATCTTGGGTCACCAGATACATGGTACAGAATATAAATAAAAACTTAATTATACAACTATCGTGTAAAATACGACAAAACATACTATGAGAGTCTTAACAGGAATATTGCCTTCTAGACAGTATTCAAACTCAATGGAGTCTTTATTACAATTATTGTCACACTACTTTATAGAATAGTGAGGACTACTAAAGCCACCTATCATGGACCATCACTCCATTCCCCGACTCGTCCCAGCTATATTCTCATTTCCTGAAGAAAACAGTGAAAGATAAGGGTGAGCTGAACTAGCTCAGTAAGAATTACTATGACTAAGATAATGTAGAATAAATTATCCTTAGCCTTCAACAGTATAACAACTGATGAAATATAATAGACAACAAGTTTTAGATCAGCAATTGCAGCGGAATAAGCAATCCATTAGAAGAGTCAAGTAGAACATAATGTCTACTATCTCTTCTAGATTAAAATTCCATCGTTAATATTTCATTCCTGTAATATTCAACAACAGTTCTTTGTTATACCCAAGACAAAAAGAACTATCATCACCTGTCTTCACCTAAACCACCAAAGATTATAGTTAAATCCATAATTCATATTTATAATCATTTAAATCAACAGTTTCTCCTTGCCACAAAGACTTAGTAAAACGTTTACTCAATATCCTTACCCCAGAGACTAAAGATATTCAAATGTAATAACAATGATCATACCAATCAGTTGTCTATCTTTGCACTACAGGCCAAAGATATTCAACTATAAAATCAGTGGTCATGATCATACCAATCAATTGCATGTCAGTGCACTACGGCCAAAGACATTCAATTGTTAACTAATGGTCATGATCCTGCCAATCACATCATCGAATTATCCACGCACTACGAGCCAAGGATATCGTTATTATCACCAGTGGTTATGATCATGTCATACACATGTCCATCTTTGCACGTAAGCCAAAGATATAAGACTATAAAACCAATAATCAACAGTCCATCTTTGCACGTAAGCCAAAAATATACAACTGTAAAACCAATAATCAACAGTCCATCTATGTACGTAAGCCAAAGATAACTTTCATCACAATATAAGTATGAGGATGATGACAATGATATAAACATTAATCAAACGAAATCAAGGATAAATATTAAAGACTTTAAATTTATCAAGAGTTTAAAAATATCCAAATTGTCAACATGATACTGCTTTGTGGAGTAAAATTTAAGAATAATATTCATATACCAAAAATAATTTGGACAAAAAAATATATTTTTCAGGTAAATAGTACCCTGTGAATAGTAACTCGTGAATAGTAACTCGTGAATAGCAACTCATGAATAGTAACTCGTGAATAGTAACTCGTGAATAGTAATTCGTGAATAGTACTTCATATTCGTACATAGTACCGTATACATAAATAATATCATATACGTAAATAGTATCATATACATGAATAGTGCCGTATACGTGAATAGTATCGTATACGTGAATAGTAACCCCGGCACAAAAAGATAAAGTTTCACAATAAAATTCATATCAATATTTATAACACCTTAATCCAAATATTATAAATCATTTAATAATCTCATAATCTAATATTATTAATATTACCATAATATTTTAATCATTTCTTAAACTTATAAACAATTTATTTTAATTGTTTACACTTTACTAATTAATACATTTAATCATCCTAAAATACCAAACTCATAAGATTTCATCACCAATAACCAAAACTCTCATAAAAAATATGCATATACCTTATATAGGATTCTCAAGTCATAAAATCCTATTTTCCAATTTTCTTACTTCACATAACATATTTAATTCATTTACTCATAACTAGTCCATTATCATGAAAAATACCAAATCAGCACAAACAAATTTTCTTTTCTGGGATTTAGTAGAATATAGTCCCATATTGAACATATATTTTTCTCAGAATTTTTAAAATTCATTTACTATTTTTCATATGGCTAAAACTGCTGAATATTTAGATATTTATCAAAAATTGTATTTTTGTCCAAAAATTCTAAAATTTATCGGGTATACTGCTGTTATATAGATGTAATCCAAATAAAAATTTTATCAATTTTAGAGTTAACCACAAGGAGTTATAAGGGTTTACTTTTAAAATAGTCTTTTTCCATAAAATTCATAACTCCTAATCTATACATCCAAAAAACGTCATTTTTGAAAACAATCTAGAAAACTCATCAAATTATCATTTTAAATTTTTTAGAATTTTTGAGGGTCGAAAAAATTACGAAACTTCCCTTGACATAAATCCCTTACTTACAACGGTTGAACGAAAATAATATTCCTTACGAATATTGAACAGAAATAATATTTCTTACGATTATTAAACGAATATAATGAATATTGAACGATAATAATATTCATACGAATACGAAAAATAATATCTCTTCAGAATATAAAAAAAATAACCCTTACCTCAGAAGAAGACTAAATACTAGAATAGTGAGGAAGCATACTTCTCTTCTCTATTCTCTCTATAGATTCTCTCTCTATAGCTTCTATCTCTATAATTGCTCTTGTGAGACTTAGTGAATTGGTGAGAAATAAAGGAAGAATGAGCTTCTATTTATAGAAAAATATAGTTTCGATAATTGCACATTTTGGGGATCAAAATATTACAGTATAATACCTTCCCCTCTTTCTTCATTTTTAATTTAGTCCTACAAGTATTATCAAACTTGCACCACCTTCCCTAATAGTAAATCATGTGAATCAATAGTAAATCATGTGACTCAATAGTTCTAAACATGTGAAAAATTAATTATAGTATAGTACATTCATCTATACCTTCATTTTTAATTTAGTCATGCAAGTATTATCAATCTTGCACCAACTCCCCTAATAGTAAATCATGTCAATCAATAGTACACACATGTGAACACATAGTTATAAGCATGTGCATTAATAGCAATTAATTGCTCATTTATCCGGTGAATTACCCGATTGGTCAATATAACCTCCATACATTAATTATTATCGAAATAAATGTCAATTTTCACTAACATTAATAATTCCCACACAATGAAAATATCAATTTCATCTTTAATCAACTCGAACTTATTCATCATTAATATTATAATTCATAATATTTAACAACCAGGTCGTTCTCAGGAAAGAGAGGGCTTTCCGATAAAAATTTCTCCTTATTGGCGCGCAATTAAGTGACCAAACCTCTCGTTGACAGAACTTCTAGACATTGTCAATATTGCAAATAATAATATGAATAACTTTGTCGTCTCAATTATTGATTTAATAATATAACATATTATACAGATGATACTGTGACAATAATTGAATCAATAATATGTGAGATATGATGCAGCAATTACTGTAGCAATAATTGAGTATAACTGAGTGATTTCTCACGTAAGCATCAATAATCAATACCGTGTGCTACTATGCAACCACGCGTATTACTGTACTTTTATCACCGATTATTTTATGATAACTTTCTTACTTTAAAAAAAATTCACATATCACCATTAACTTTAACTTTTTATCAATTTAACCATTTACTAAATAGAATAATTATAAGAAAATTGAATACTTTCATTTCATAAAATTTGGGGTCTCACAATCTCCACTCCTTATAAAATTTTGCCCTCGAAATTTACGTACTTGGTAGTTCAAAGAGATGAAAATACCTTGCTTTCTTTTCGGATTGTATCTTCCCGATTATTTCCTCTCTATCATGATTTTCCCATTTCTTATCTCTCCTGTATTTCAGATATCTTTCTAGAATATAGTTTTAAAATAAGGGTTAATTGGCATGCCACATATTATCCTTATACTATGACCGACCAATTAAATAACAAATAACTTATGTAGGTCATACTAGCGAATGATTTACCCGTCTCTCCCCTCCTAGTTCTAGTCTCACATCTCAGCCAGGGATCATATCCTTAAGCTTTGATACCAACTGTGACGCCCCCAAAACAGGTATACGTCACCCATCTTGGGTCGCCACTTACATGGTACAAAATATAAATAAAAACTTAATTATATAACTGAGGTGTAAAATACGACAAAACATACTCTGAGACTTTTAATAGGAATATTGCCTTATAGACAGTATTCAAACTCAATGGAGTCCTCATTACAATTATTGTCACACTATTTTACAGTGAGGACTACTAAAGCCACCTATCACGGACCATCACTCCATTCCCCGACTCGTCCCAGCTATATTCTCATTTCCTGAAGAGAACAGTGAAAGAAAAGAGTGAGCTCAACTAGCCCAATAAGAATTATTATGACTAAGATAATGCAGAATAAATTATCCTTAGCCTTCAACAATATAACAACTGATAGAATATAATAGACAACAAGTTTTAGATCAACAACTGCAGCGAAATAAGAAATTCATTAGAAGAGTCAAGTAGAACATAATGTCTACTATCTCTTCTAGATTAAAAGTTTATCGTTAATATTTCATTCCTGTAATACTCAACAACAGTTCTTTGTTATACCCAAGACAAAAAGAACTATCATCACCTGTCTTCACCTAAACCACCAAAGATTATAGTTAAATCCACAATTCATATTTATAATCATATAAATCAACAGTTTCTCCTTACCACAAAGGTTTAATAGAACGTTTACTCAATATCCTTACCCCAGAGGCTAAAAATATTCAAATGTAATAACAATGATCATACCAATCAGTTATCTATCTTTGCACTACAGGCCAAAGATATTCAACTATAAAACCAGTGGTCATGATCATACCAATCAATTGCATATCAGTGCACTGCGGCTAAAGACATTCAACTGTTAACTAATGGTCATGATCCTGCCAATCACATTATCGAATTATCCATGCACTACGGGCCAAGAATATTCGTTATTATCACCAGTGGTTATGATCATGTCATACACCTGTCCATCTTTCTACGTAAGCCAAAGATATACGACTATAAAACTAATAATCAACAGTCCATCTTTGCACGTAAGCCAAAAATATACAACTGTAAAACCAATAATCAACAGTCCATCTATGCACGTAAGCCAAAGATATACAACTGTAAAACCAATAATCAACAGTCCATCTATACATGTAAGCCAAAGATGACTTTCATCACAATATAAGTATGAGGATGATGACAATGATATAAGCATTAATCAAACGAAATCAATGATAAATATTAAAGACTTTAAATTTATCCAGAGTTCAAAAATATCTAAATTGTCAACATGATACTGCTTTGTGGAGTAAAATTCAAGAATAATATTTATGTACCAAAAATAATTTGGACAGAAAAAAAATATATTTTTCAGGTAAATAGTACCCCGTGAATAGTAACTCGTAAATAGTAACTCGTGAATAGCAACTCATGAATAGTAACTCGTGAATAGTAATTTATAAATAGTACTCCGTATTCGTACATAGTACCGTATACATAAATAATGTCATATACGTAAATAGTGTCATAGACATGAATAGTGCCGTATACGTGAATAATATCGTATACGTGAATAGTAACCCCGACATAAAAAGATAAAGTTTCACAATAAAATCTATATCAATATTTATAACATCTTAATCCAAATGATATAAATCACCTAATATTCTCATAATCTAATATTATTAATATTATCACAATATTTTAATCATTTCTTAAACTTATAAATAATTTATTTTAATTATTTACACTTTACTAATTAATACATTTAATCATCCTAAAATGCCAAAATCATAAGATTTTATCACCAATAACCAAAACTCTCATCAAAAATCTGCATATACCTTATATAGGATTTTCAAGCCTTAAAATCTTATTTTTTAATTTTCTTACTTCACATAACATATTTAATTCATTTACTCATAACTAGTCTATTTTCATGAAAAATACCAAATTAGTACAAACAAATTTTCTTTTCTGGGATTTAGCAGAATATAGTCCCATATTAAACATATATTTTTCTCAGAATTTTTAAAATTCGTTTACTATTTTTCATATGGTTAAAACTGCCGAATATTTAGACATTTTTCAAAAACTGTACTTTTATCCAAAAATTTCAAAATTTACAGGGTATACTGCTGTTATACAGATGTACTCCCAATAAAAATTTCACCAATTTTGGAGTTAACCACAAGGAGTTATAAGGGTTTACTTTTAAAATAGTCTTTTCCCATAAAATTCATAACTCCTAATCTATACATCCAAAAATCGTCATTTTTGGACACAATCTAGAAAACTCATCAAATTATTATTTTAAATTTTTTTAAAATTTTTGAGGGTCAAAAAAATTATGAAACTGCCCCTGATAGAAACCCTTTACTTACAACGGTTGAACGAAAATAATATTCCTTACGAATATTGAACGGAAATAATATTCCTTACGAATATGAAACGAATATAATGAATATTGAACGATAATAATATTCATACAAATACGAAAAATAATATCTCTTCAGAATATAAAAAAAATAACCCTTACCTCAGAAGAAGACTGGATACTAGAATAGTGAGGAAGCAGACTTCTCTTCTCCTTTCTCTCTATAGATTCTCTCTCTATAGCTACTATCTCTATAATTTTTCTTGTGAGACTTAGTGAATTGGTGAGAAATGAAGGATGAATGAGCTTCTATTTATAGGAAAATATAGTGTCGATAATTGCATATTTTGGGGCTCAAAATATTACAGTATAATACCTTCCTCTTTTTCTTCATTTTTAATTTAGTCCTATAAGTATTATCAAACTTGCACCACCTCCCCTAATAGTAAATCATGTGAATCAGTAGTAAATCATGCGACTCAATAGTTCTAAACATGTGAAAAATTAATTATAGTATAGTACCTTCATCTATACCTCTATTTTTAATTTAATCATGCAAGTATTATCAATCTTGCACCAACTCCCCTAATAGTAAATCATGTCAATCAATAGTACACACATGTGAACACATAGTTATAAGCATGTGAATTAATAGCAATTAATTACGCTCATTTATCTGGTGAATTACCCGATTGGTCAATATAACCTCCAGACATTAATTATTATCGAAATAAATGTCGATTTCTACTAATACTAATAATTTCTACACAATGGAACTATCAATTTCATCTTTAATCAACACGAACTTATTCATCAATAATATTATAATTCACAATATTTAACAAATAGGTCGTTCCCAAGAAAGAGGGGGCTTTTCGATAAGGATTTCTCCTTATTGGCGCGCAATTAGGTGACCAAACTTCTCATTGACAGAACTTCTAGACATTGTTAATATTGCAAATAATAATATGAATAACTTTGTCGTCTCAATTATTGATTTAATAATATAACATATTATACAGATGATACTGTGACAATAATTAAATCAATAATATGTGAGATATGATGCAGCAATTACTATAGCAATAATTGAGTATAACTGAGTGATTTCTCACGTAAGCATCAATAAT
Organism: Panax notoginseng; assembly: GCA_016801055.1. Taxonomy (NCBI): domain Eukaryota; kingdom Viridiplantae; phylum Streptophyta; class Magnoliopsida; order Apiales; family Araliaceae; genus Panax; species Panax notoginseng. Next base: position 131,877,702 of record CM029016.1, read on the forward strand.
CAATACCGTGTGCTATTATGCAACCACGCGTATTACTGTATTTTTATCACCGATTATTTTATGATAACTTGCCTACTTAAAAAAAATTTCACATATCACCCTTAACTTTAACCTTTTATCAATTTAACCATTTACTAAATAGAATAATAATAAAAAAATTGAATACTTTCATTTCATAAAATTCGGGGTCTCACATCATTGCCTTACATTACATAGCATGGTAGTTTTTTTGTGCTCGAGGACTAGCACGTTTTAAGTTTGGGGGATTTTAATAAGTGGGTTTTATACCCACGAATCGGTTCCTAATTCAAGCTTAATCGGTGTTAATTCCTTGTTTTCATGTTTATTTTTACTTGTTTATTGTTATTTTGTGTATAGGTTTGGTGGTGTGGCAAGTGATTAAAAAAGGATGCAATTGTGGCAAGAAATGACCAAGTTTTGAGTTTAAGGAAGTCAGACGTCAGAGCCTACCCCCGCCGGGGTGGGGGGTCTTCAATCTTAGTTAACAAGAGACAAGCCCGCCGGGGCGGGCCCTTTGCAAGCCAATACCCTAGCCAGAGCGGGGGAGGGGGGGGGGGTCCGAAACAAAGCAGTCCTTGTTGATTTCAAATACTGCTAGAATGGGTGATTAAGTGTTTGGAATGCTTTGGAACTCTAAATGACGTGGGATTGCAATCAGAATGTGTGTGTAACCATATAATTAACATCAAACAACAAGATCAAATAGACACAGAAGGCAATTAACAGAGATTAAGGACAGATTTTGGAGCAAGCATTGGAGTGAAGATAATTGAAGGGTTTTCATATCAATTGCAGATTAAGGCTAAAGTGAAGGGTATTCTGAATTATTCTTCATCTCTAGACTTATATTTGTAATTGGAAGGATGTTTTCTTTAATTTATTCAGTTATTATTTCATTGGTAATGAACTAAGTACTTTTTAAGCTTATGACGGATCTTTAAGTGGAACGATGGTTATGTAATCTTTGATTCTCAGTTTAATAAGCTATTAGTCAGTTTATCTATATTAATTTGAGCTTGAATTTAGGAATTGCCTGATTAACAATTCTTTGTGGATTTGTATGGATTCGAGAGAGGAAGTACGAGTCTAGACTTAGTTAATATAGCATGTGTTCTTGAATTTTGTGAATGAACAGAATCTTGATGAATGTAAGGGTAGAGATATGCTTAACATCGCATGTAATCAGATAAAGGACTTGAACTTAAACCTTCTTTAATTGTAATTAACATAGAGATATAGTGAGTTAGTTGATTAAGGTGTTTAACATGTTTCTATCTAATTTGTGGATTTGAGTTAATACGGTATTAGTACATCGAGAGGTGGCTAGTTCTATATACGTGTTCTTGATTAATAAATTGGGATAATGAATTAAACTGGAATAAGGTATAATAATCATAGTGATGATTAGAGTGAAGTCGTAAGCTTAATTCTCCAACATTTGTTTGAAAAATTCAATTTTTAGGGTTTGTTGATTGTTTGGTGGTTTTGATATTTTTAATACTTTTAGTTACAATATGGAAATGTGTTAGTTTAATAAAATTAGGATTAATAGGAAATTGGTAATTGTAAGGGTTAATTTCTTATTAAAGTTTCTGTGGGAACGATACTCTACTTACTATTATATTACTTGTTGATCACGTATACTTGCGTGCTGTGCGTAATTAGATTTTACCCAACTGCCACCTAGTCATGCCTACGTGTATGTGGATATTCCTTTTTACAAAGGAGACTTTGGCGAAATTTTTCCAAGAGTATATGCATTGAATAAACATGCATTTTTAACTCTACGGTAGGCATATGTTAAAATAAGGCGTGCATGCGTATAGACATAAAATGCATTTAATAAGCTTCAGGTTAGATTTTACCACACCCTTTCTGAGGTGATTTGGAGACTTGTGTCCAGATAGATGAATCCAGACCAATCGAGTAGCTCCCGTAGGACCTCTTCAAGTGCAATGAGGAGAGCTTCTGATGTGCCTCGGCCTCGCCCAGCCTGACAGCCTCGTCGGTTGATGGAGTCAGTGATTCGTCCTATCCGGGTTGATGTACTAGATGTTGAGGTCGAGGAGAAGGATGTACCAGTTGCGGATCCTGCTCCTGCTACTTCTATTCCCCGCAGGGATCTTCCAACCATTAATGTGACGATTCCAGAGCTTCTGGATGATTTGAGTCGCCACCCCTCAATCTATTTGCATGCATACGAGGTATGTGACGCCCCCAAAATAGGTTTAATCCACTCAACCTATTCTTAGTCGCCAAATACATGGTGTAGAAAATAACTACAACTTCATTATTATAATTGTCGTGCAAAATACGACAACACATATACTATGGGTTTAAAATACAAGTATTTTCTTCTAGACAATATCCACACTCAAATAAGTTCTCATTACAATTATTGATACACCATTTTACAAAATAGTGAGGACTACTAAGATAACTATTTTGAATCATCACTCCACACCCCGACTAGTTCCCGCTATATTCTCGCCTTCTGAGGAGAAAAATGGAACAAAAAGGAAAAGGGTGAGCTCAACTAGCCCAGTAAAGAATATTATGACTAAGATAATATAGAACAAATAATCTTTAGTCCTCAATAGGGAAAAATCTGATAAAATACAATAGATAACAAGTTTTAGATCAACAACTGCAGCGGAAATAACAATTCATTAGAAGAGTTAAGTAGAGAATGAAATCTGTTATCATCTATGAATTTAAAAGTTCATCATCAATATTTTATCCCTGTAACATTAATCATCAAATATTCATCTTTGCACTACGGGCCAAAGATATTCATTTGTATCACCAGTTGGTCATGTTCATCTCCACCTATTTATCTTTGCACTACGGGCCAAAGATATTCATCATGTAATCGTTCATCTTTGCACTACAGGCCAAAGATATTCAGTTATATCACTATTTAGGACTGAGAATGATAAAAATATTTTAAAAAAACGAATTCAGTGAGATAAAAGGACAAATATTAGGGATTCGTACTTTAGTTTATTCAAGTTTAAAAATACTCCATAATAATCAATTGCGGAGCAGAAATCAAAAATGAAGATCAAAACATAGATCCAATCAAAGATAGAAATCGTAACAGACAATCTTGGACATAAAAAAGAAAATTTAATTTTTCTGTGAATAGTGTCGTATTCGTGAATAGTGTCGTATACGTGAATAGTGTCGTGTACGTGAATAGTAATCCCGACACTAAAAGGTAGAAACTCCACAAGAAAAATCATCATTCTTCGTGAATAATACTCGTGAATAGTAACTCATAAATAGTAACTCGTGAATAGTAACTCTGGCATGAAAAGATAAGAATTTTATAATAAAATTCATACCAATATTCCGGTATAATGACATTGAAAGAAATAATATTATTTAAGAAAAAAATAACATCCCTTACCTCAAAAGAATAGTACTTCTGGTTGGAATATCAGATATAACGCTGAAGAAAACTTGCACCGTATAGCAACACTCAAAGTATCGAAATACTTACAAAAATACGCTCAATAATATAGAGAGAGAAAACTTCAGTTTCTGGTGTGATTTTCAATTCTAACTTAAGCATCCTATTTATAGAAAAATGATTATAACACTAAAGCAGAAAATTTAATAAAATAATATATTTATAAAAAAATTTCACGCCCACCTCTTGACAATCTGAATTCAGCCACCAGTGGGGCCCACCAACAATGATAAAAATGTTTTTCTTAAAAAAAAATTAAAACTCAAAAATCAATTATTCCATAACTTCAATAATTCATAGGAAATTCGAATCTTATGTCCATTCCATAGGAAATTTAATTCTCTATTAATTTGTAGCTTTAAGTTTTTCTAAATTCCAAACAGAAATTGACCGAAATCCATATACGGACAATTTTGCAGGCTATAATCAAATTTCAGTCAAAAATGGGGTCCACCAACATATTTTTAGCATTTATTGTAACAAAAATACTCTTCCTCCTCATTTATTCATATATCACACATTCATTGTAAAAATATCACCATTATTATATTATTATATTATCGCATTATAGATTTATAATGTAATATAATAATATTGATAAAATATCAATTTTTAATAATTGTCACTTTTCTAAAAATTCCTCCATTTATATCCACATAAAATAAATATTTTTCTTATCATATAAATCAATAATTAATTATTCACAAATAATATTACAGAATCACAATAATGACAACCAGGTCGTTCCCAGGATAGAGGGGGCCTTCGGGTAAAGATTTCTCCTTACTGGCACGCAATTAAATAACCTCTCCTAGACATAACTTCCTTAGACATTGCCAATAATGCTATCTAATAATATTATTTAAATAATATAAATTATTGATCTAATAATTTAAAATACTGTGTAATGACAATTCTTAAATCAACAATAGAAAATATCAACGCAGCAATTATTGAGTCAATAAAATAAAATATTGAACAGTAATTACTGTAACAATTATTGAGTAGTGCCTTCTTACATAAGAATCAATAATTGGTGCAATACTGTGTGCTACTATGCAACACTGCGTATTACTGTGTTTTAACCACCATGTATTCCAATAGTATTAACGGTAACAACTACGTCGTTATTTATAAAAACTCATACTTGTACTTTTCTTCATCCAATCGTTTTTCGTTATGGGGACCACTAATGGCTGCGTTGTCGTACGAATATTCTCCGACAGCAAGAATATTCCATGACCAAATGAATATTCCTCGACAACAATGAATATTTTATAACCACTTGCTTATAAAAAAAAATATTTGCGCATTTTACCCATAACTAAAATATTATATCAAATTAACACCTTATTATTCAAAATAATAATTAGAGGAAATTTGATTTTATTTATAAAAAGTTCGAGTCTTACAACCTCCCCTCCTTATGAAATTTCGTCCTCGAAATTGACGTACGTACCTGATATTTTGAAAAGGTGAGGATATCTCGCTTTCATTTCCATTTTCAACTCCCAGGTCATTTCCTCAATAGCACGGTTCCTCCACAAAACCTTGACTTGTGGTATAACCTATGTGCGTAGGACATGCTCCTTCCTATCCAAGATCTTGATAGGTACCTATTCGTACATTAAATCTTCGGCTATCTCATCTAGTTCTAACTCAATGTAGACACTCAAAATTTTTTGTACTACTGACACTAACATTGCAGGAAGGCAGATTCGTCTTTTATGAGAGAACCCTGAAAGACAATCCACAACCATACCGGATACTACCGGAGGTTCAGCATCAACCCCAGATCGCAATCTGGGAGTAACCGTTCCAATCTTGGAGAACCCCGTGGCATGCAGATCAATACCGGAACACACACCGAAGAAGACTGATTAATCTCGGAGATAACCCCGAGGTATCCAGTCTCAGCCCTAAACATGGGAATAGCCTCCAACCTTGGTGATAGCCCCAAGGAAAGCAATTTCGGCATTAACCCCGAAAATGCTTGTTACAAGTGCAACCAGCTTCAATCTCGGCACTCATAACGAGATACACTGTATCAGCCCGGCGATGACATCGGGAAGACAGACACCCCTCAAAGATGACAATGAGGACTTTCAACCAATTGCAGTAGTCCAATCCCAGCGAAGCTGAGCAATGTTTGCTTTATCGACCCAACCCGGCAATAACACCGGTAAGGGACAACATCATCATCTGACCAACACGATGCCACGCCAAGTCGTCTCAACACATCTACGCAACAACGGCCCACAAGGCTAACCAATCCCGAGTTGCTATTGTGCGGGGTAACGAATAAAAGTTGAAGCTTGAAGACCGGAGGGCACCGTCCCATCTTCAAAGACTTCGTACAAACTCTAATCCCATGCCATCGTACAAACTCTCGACAACGGCGGTCCGAAATAGGTCTTGTATTCCTCAAACGGATGCCCGGATTGCACTTCAAAAAAACTGAGTGGACATTACAGTGCCCGCATGCACGTACTTCGAGACGACCCGACCTGACCAAACCGACCAACCCGACCCGCCTCTGGTACACTTACGGCTGAGCCGCAGGTACACCTGCGGCACCTTTTGCCTATAAATAAGAGGCTCGGGGTGCTGATTTTTAAGAGAAAAAAGACGGGGAAATCCTGCAGAATTCCCTCTACACTTGCCATACAGTGTATTTTCCCACTTTAAACACCTGTGAGCTCATATACAGCCCTCTTTTGTACCTATAAAAGCCAGTGTTTACCCACTCTAAATATATAGAAGCCTTTTCTAGCAGTCAGCTGTAAGCCTTCTCACACACTTTAGAGTCTTTATCTTCATCTTTGCACACACCCTTCTACACGTTGAGAGTCGTGTTGCTTGCTTTTGCCCGGACTTCGGTCCGTGGTTTCATTTCAGTATATATATATATATATATATATATATATATATATATATATATTTACATATATATTGACTAACATTACCGAGTTATGCCTCGGTTGAGCCTAGACTTCGGTCTGGAGCGTTTATTGCTTTAATATATATATACTTATATATATTAACTGTGTGTCGGACTTTGTTCGATGAGTCTAAACTTTGGTTTGGTGCGTTTATTGCTTTATATATATATATATATATATATATATATATATATATATATATATATATATTAAATGTGTGTCGGACTTTGTTCGATGAGCCTAAACTTCGGTTTGGTGCGTTTAATTGCTTTCTTATATATATATACTTATATTATATATATGAACTGTGGTCGAACTCCGTTCGATGAGCCTGGATTTTACATCCGGTGCATTTACTCGCTTATATATATATATATACTTATATATATGAACTGCTATCGAACTCTGTTCGGTGAGCCTGAATTTTATATCCGGTGCGTTTACATGCTTTTATATATATATATATATATATATATATATATATATATATATATATATATATATATATATATATATATATACACACATTTAGTCCCACCTGGAGTTTACTTCGTGGTGGTTGACCGTTTTTACAGCTTTATCTACGTTTTGTCCCACCTGGAGTTTCCTCCGTGGCGGTTGATGGCTTTTAACAACTTTCTTTACATTTCTGATCCCCCATGGAGGTTCTTCGTGGTTGGTGATCATGTCTGTATATATATATTTATGGCTTTTATATATATACATGCTTACTGCTTTCATACAAATTACGGTATCATGTGAGCCTAGGAATCATGTGATCACAGATTCATCCCATTGGATCTAGATTCGGTTCCCGTGATGGACATTTTCAGCTGTAAACAGCTTATAAATTATTCTGCGGTGTCTGAATTTCCTCAGATAGTTTCCATACCCACGAGGAAGTCGACATTATTTTATACATTATTTTCGTACGGATACTTCACAGCCGTCAAATAAAATCAACCAAGCCGCGCATTTAATAAAATGGGAATGCAAAAGGCCTCAATTACTATTGAGCGACAGGGTTTGAAAAAACCTCTTTTATAAAATATCATTGCCATATCTTGCTAAAATTGAATTTTTACATAAATTCAAACCCTGCGTATATAGGTGCGAACGAGGCCTCGTACCACTTTCAAATAACAGCACATTGACTCACACTCACACACACATTCAGATAATAGTTTTTTGAAAAGAGGCGGTCACCGTGGTAACACGGATGTCGAGGGGTGCCTAACACCTTCCCCCCGCATAACCAAATCCCCGGACCCTAAATGAATCTCGGTTTCACTGACCCGTATAGTAGTGTCACATCACTAGGTCAATGTGCAATCCTTTTCTCTGTTGTGTTGGTACAACCATTTAAAAAACCAACTGGCGACTCTTAACAGTTCATCGTCGACATTATACATGTCGAACCTTTTTCACTTGTGTTTTCAAACAAATCTCACCTAAAATGAGAACACCAAAGAACAAGTAACAGAAAGGGACATCTAAAAATCCCGACGTCGACAGGTGGCGACTCTGCTGGGGACCCAGTAAGAGGACTTAAGTCGCTATTTCAATCTTTTCAAAATTGTTATCTGCTTGTGTGTGGATGTTGCATTTACATTGGATAAATGTGTACGAATGCATGTTTTGTTTATTTAGTGCCTCACACTATAAACTGCCTGTGATGTTAGTGCCTCGCACTATAAACTGCCTGTGATGTTAGTGCCTCGCACTATAAACTGCTCATGATATTAGTGCTTCGCACCTGTCATCATTTCATACGGTGAGACGCGATGTATGTGAATGTATGTTGTGTGGTCCCTCCACCAGGAGGCTATCCCGTTGGTGTTTGATTGCTGGACTCGTGAGAAGCCTGATTCTCCGAGGCTCAGGAAAGGCACCACCCAAATTCGCTCCAGTTGAAAGACCGGATTAACTTCCCGTCAAGTAGATTACGATGATTTGGGAACCTTCATTCTAAAAAGCCGCGAGAGTAATCTAAGATAGTTCAGCCTCTGATAAACCCAAAACGGAGGAAAGTCTCTTCATGCTCTCATTTTAAATTACACAATTTCATGACATATCTATCTCCATGTAATGAGAAATATAAAGGAATATGTACACATATACATACATGCTACAAATAGCTGATATCCGTTTTTGCAGGATAAAATTCCTAAAATGGACTCATCACATTGCATATTAATATTCACCTTCCCTAAGGACTAAACTATGCAAGTCTTTCACAGGGAGTCAACCGGGCCTACTACCCGTTCAAAATCCAAAAAGGTAACAGGGCTACAGTCAATTATGTCGTCATCCGACCAGACTGAACTTAATCCAGTTTCTCGCAAAGAATTCGGCGGATTAAGCAAACAAATTGTATATTTGGTTGTTCTGCTCAAAGAACTACACCAGTCTACACAGGGTCAGAAAATACTCGTACATGCTGAATCCTCCATCCAAGGAGGGAGTCCGGTCATTACCATACCTGAACTACAGTTGGATATTACCAACAAAACTCAAGATGCTGCCCATCCCACTAGAGACCCAGACACTGGTGACATCAAAAAGAAAGTCCTCCAAATGGAAGAGACCCTTCGCACTATCAAAGGAATTGGAACACACGGGAGTGTTTCATATGCTGATCTATGTATTTTTCCTTGTGTTCATTATCCAGACAAGTTTAAAACTCCTGACTTTGAAAAATATGACAGATTAGGAGATCCTTATACACACTTAAAGGTATTTATTGGAGAACTTGGATCTTATGCAGAGGATGAAAAGCTCAGAATGCAATTATTCCAAAAGAGTCTAACTGGAGAAGTCCGTTCATGGTACACAAGATTAGACAACTCCAAAATTCATAGCTGGGAAGAGCTAGCACATGCCTTCCTCACTCAATACAGCTTTCAAACTCAAATGGCTCCTGATCGGTACCAAATTACCAAGATCAAAAAATAGTGTAACGAGTCTTTCAGAGAGTATGCCCAGAGGTGGAGACGCCTGGCTGCCCAAGTGAATCCTTCCATGACCGAATTAGAAATGGTCGTGACGTTCATAGACATACAAGAAGCTCCCTTCTATGAGAGAGTTTTAGCCGGCATCGGTAAACCTTTTTCTGAAATGGTCAAACATGGGGAGATGGCTGAGATGGGATTGGAATCTGGAAAGATTCAAGACCTAGCTGCACTCAAAGCTGTTGCTGATCACATCCTGTCTGGAAATTATGGGAACAACCCCAGGAGGGTCCATAAAAAGAAAGAGGAAGATGTTTTCCTAATACTACAGGGTCAAAAAGGCAATCAAAATATGCCTGTTCAGAGGAGAAACTATACTCCCTTTCCAGCACAGTCTGTAAACCCTCCAATACCAAAAGATCGAGAAGCCAAACGCCCTCGAGTGTTCACACCCTTAGGGGATACCCTCGAGAATATCCTTAATCTTCTGACAACACAAAAGAAATTTACACATCTACTTCCACCAGCCAACCCAAATGGAAGGGGTTTTAATGCTGCTCAAAAATATGCTTATCATGCTGGGGCACCTGGACATGATACTCAGGATTGTTGGGCCTTGAAATACAAGATCCAAGACCTGATAGACAACGGTGAGATTGTGGTCACTAAACCAGATCAACCTAACGTTCAAGACAACCCTCTTCCTCAACACAAAGAAGAAGAGGTCAACATGATTAATTGGAGCAGTGGACAGAGATCCAATTTCAGCTGTGATTCTTCCCAAACCATCAAAGACGGTGATAACATATGGGATTATGCCAAGTTCCAGTTCACAATGGAACGAAAAATGAAAGCTCTCTGCAACCAAATTGAGCAATTGGCGGAACTGGTGACTTATCATAATCAAGTGACTCGTCAGCTAATCAGCCAGGAGCATGCCAGTCTCCTGCTCATTGTCATGAATATTCCCTCTTCACTTTTAGAAAATGAAATGCTGGAAGACAAAGTGACGAAGAGAGAAAATACCAAGGAACGTCGGGATTTCTCCAACGAAAGGGAATTCACCTATTTGGGTCAACCTATGGAGGAGATCCTTCATATGTTAATCAATGAAGGAAGAATCAATTCCCTTCTACCTCCAATCAACCCCCGTTCGGGACGGTACAATTCTGAGGGAGTATGTCAATATCATTCCCAATCTCGTGGTCACAACACAGAAGAATGCTGGGCACTCCGCCACCTTATTCAAAACCTAATCGACAATGGCGTACTGCACCTGGCAGATGATGACACTGTGCTACGTGCCAGTGAGAATGCAGGTCCCACTAAATGGAAGAGTGTGGTAGCCATCGTATCTACTGAAGCTGATCAATCACTCGTCATGCCAATAATTCAACTCAAAGGAAGCAAAATCCTTTGAAAGTGGCCGCTCCCGAGCCAATTAACTTGCCGTGCAGAGCACAATATCATATTCTTAGCTTGCATAAAGTTTCGTGGAATTATGGAGAAGGTGAAGGATCCACCTCATATACCACTTCTGCAGTGTCGAAAGAAAATCCACTGTACTTTCCCCAACTGGTGAGGAAATCTGCAGTCAAATCAAAGGGAAAAATATCCACGGAGAAGATTAAAAAATTCCTCCGCACTATGGGTCATAATGAAGCTACGGTGGTTTTAAGCTTGAAAGAAGCTCCACAACAGATATCAATTTTGGACTTGGTCCTCACTTCCGAGAATCACCGGAAGATCTTGTTAAAGGTTTTAGAAGAAGCCTATCTCCCGACATCCGTGGATGAGGAAAAATTTCAACATCTGGTTGATCACACTTTCAACGACAATGTGATATCCTTCACTAATGATGACATTCCGCCTGAAGGGACCAGTCATTGCAAACCGTTGCACATCGCAGTCTTGTCCTCCGGATATATGGTGGCTGGAGTCCTGATAGATGGAGGCTCATCCCTAAATATCTGCCCATATTCTACCTTGGTGAAGATGAATATCAATCCTAATCGAATCCGGAGTAGCCATACTATCATCCAAGCTTTTGATGGAGCCCGCCGGAATTCGGTTGGAGTAATTGAGCTGTCAATTGAGATTGGTCCTCATACATTCTGCGTATCCTTCCATGTGCTCAAGATAGAGTCAGGATACAACCTGCTCTTGGGACGACCATGGATCCACATGGTTGGGGGCAGTCCCCTCCATCCTTCATCAACAATTAAAATATATTGTCGATAACAGCCTGGTCATGGTCAATGCTGAACCAGAGTGTCCTCAACACGGGGATTTACCGGTCATCAATGCTAATGCGGACGTTGAACCAGTCAGTTTTCATGCTTTGGAAATAAGCAATACCCAATACCATGCTATTGGAGCACCACTGCCCGAACCCCAAATTTCTACCGAAGTGATGTTAGCCACTCAAGAAATGATGTCTTTGGGTCATAAACCATGACAAGGGTTGGATAAAGATTGTCAGGGTATCAAGTACCCTATTCGCTTAACCAACCACACTGGAACAGCTGGACTAGGCTACTCGGCCAGCTCTAATCACAAGAACCCTTATAAACATCCACAGGTTCCTTCAGCTTCAACTATGTGGCATTTATCTTCGCCTTCAAGTGCTGAGTCCGCACAACCTCCTGTAAAGGTGCCAGCCAATGTCATGGCTATGTTATTTCCTAAGCCGAAATCGGCGGAGGAAAACAAAATCGTTATTCCAGATCCCGTAATCGAAGAAGAGGAGCGGAGAATCAAGGAAAACATTGTCTGAATAATGTCGGGCATGCGTATCATCGTCCATGATGAACATACCAACCGATACACCCCAGACGATGATTTCCCAAACATAATGGCCATCATTCGGGATAGGGAGGATGATGACAGTCCCTCAATCACTGCGGTTCACCCGAACTTTACTCTTACCAATTGGAACAGCATTCCTTGCATTGATCGTCAAGGGTAAAGCGGGCAGAAGTTCTTTCTGCTTTATAGATATAATAACTGCTTGCTTTTCTGCACAGTATTAGCAGTTTATTTTGCCAGTATATGCTAACACTGTGTATGATCAAACACGTTTCATATATACTAAGTGAAAACATATTTTGTTTCAGGACTCTGAATTTAGATGTGCCTGTACTTGCTGATACGATGCCTCTCCTACATAGGGATTGTACCTTTGATGTAGAGATGAATTCAGCCTTGATGGATACACAGGATGACATTGAGTTGCCTCCAGAAATTTAAGAATGGGTCAAAGATACACCTAAACCCAACCTTGATCAAACCACTTCTTTCAATCTCGGAACCTTAGAAAGCCCTAAGTTAATCCAGATTGGTTCAGACGTTACCCAAAACCAACGGAATAACATGGTTACACTATTAACCCAATTCTAGGATGTGTTTGCATGGTCTCATAAAGACATGGTGGGTTTGTCCATTGACATTGTCCTTCATCGCCTTCCCATTAAAGAGGGATTTAAGCTAGTCAAACAGAAACTCAGGCGATTGAAACCTGAGTGGAGTTTAAAGGTGAAAGAGGAAATTGTGAAATAATTTCAGGCTAGCATCATCATGGTGTCTACATATCTTGAGTGGATATCCAATATCGTGCCCGTGCCTAAACTTGGAGGGAAGGTGCGAGTTTGCGTGGATTACCGGGACTTGGATAAAGCTTGCCTAAAAGACAGCTTTCCCGTGCCATTTATCCACATTCTCATTGACAATACTGCGCAATACGACATGTACTCCTTTGCTGATTGCTTTGCGGGGTATCATCAAATCATGGTTACTGAGAAAGATCGTGAGAAGACTGCCTCCATCACACCTTGGGGAACTTTTTGTTATAGACGGTTGTCATTCGGCCTCATCAATGCCGGAGCTACCTATCAACGAGCTATGATGGCTCTTTTCCACGACTTAATGCATAAAGAGATTGAGATCTACGTGGATGACATCATTGTTAAGTCCCGGAAGGAGGATCACTATATAGACCATCTCAGAAAGCTATTCAACAGGTTACGTAAGTACAACTTGAAGTTGAATCCAGCCAAATGCGCCTTTGGCGTTAAATCAGGCAAGTTGCTAGGATTTCTAGTCAGCCACAAAGGGATTGAGCTGGATCCTGCCAAAATCCAAGCCATCACGGAAATGCCCATTCCTCAGACAGAAAAGGAAATTCGAAGATTTTTGGGAAGAATCAACTTCATTAGCAAGTTCATCTCCCAACTCACAGCAACCTGTGAACCAATCTTCAAACTATTAAGGAAGAACTCCTCCATGAAATGAAATTATGAGTGTCAGAATGCCTTCCTTACAATCAAGATACAGCTAGTCAAAGCTCCTGTGTTGGTACCATCCAGGGATGATGTTCCCCTGTTTATGTACCTGTCCGTAAGTGACAATGCTATGGGCTGCATGATGGGGCAGAAGGACGATAAAGGCCAAGAACGAGCTATCTATTACCTCAGTAAAAGGTTCAGCAACAGTGAATATAAGTACACTCTGATCGAAAAGACGTGTTGTGCTTTAGCATGGGCTTCCATGAGGTTACAGCATTACCTCCATGGTCACACAACCCATCTTATATCCCGCATGGATCCTCTCAAGTATGTGTTCAACAAACCCATGTTAAATTGTCGGCTGTCCAAATGGCAGTTGATCCTACAACAATTTGACATCGTATATGTGACTCAAAAGTCCATCAAAGGTCAAGGAATCGCGGATCAACTAGCCGCCGCACCTTCAGGGGATTTCAAACCCTTAGAAACATATTTCCCTGATGAAGGAGTAATGACAGTGCAGCAACACCATAAGTACGATACGCGTCAATCATGGAAGATGTATTTTGATGGAGCTGTTAATATGGAAGGTTCTGGAGCTGGAACAGTTCTAGTATCTGATACGGGGGAGCAGTATCCCGTCGCCGTCAAATTACAGTTTGACATCACCAATAATACGGCTGAGTATGAAGGCTGTCTCATGGGCTAAAACTTGCCCGTTCAATGGGCATTAGACGGTTAACTATGCTTGGAGATTCAGAGTTGGTAATCCGATAATCCACCGAAATCTATCAAACTAAGGAACTACATTTGCTGCCTTACCATCGGCAGGTTTTAAAGATGGCTTTGGAGTTTGAAGAAATCTCATTTCTACATGTTCCTCGTAATAGGAATGACTTTGCGGACGCATTAGCAACTTTGGCCTCCTTGGTTCATATATCAGACAAGGATCAATTGCCAAGCATCACAATTTCTCTGAACAAGGCCCCAGCCTACGGGAATTATGTTAGAGAAGTATCGGGTGAGCTACCTCCCATCCCATAGCCTTGGTATCAACATATCAAGGAATATCTGCGAGATGGATCTACACCCGCTGAGGCGAGCCCGACCGAGAAAAGGCGGATCCATCGACTTGCAATGAAATTCTACCTGAGTGGAGATGTGCTCTACAAAAGAGATGCAGGATTAGGCCTCCTCCGGTGTTTAGACAAAGATCAAGCCCAAAGGCTCATGGATGAAATCCATGGCGGAGTCTGTGGCCCCCACATGAGTGGCCCCCTCCTTGTCAAGAAAATCCTCAGAACGAGACATTATTGGCTATCTCTCAAAGCTGATTGCCATGACCACGTTAAAAGATGCTATCAGTGCCAGATTCATGGAAATGCTATACACGCCCCTCCACGGGAACTCGACAATATGAGTTCACCTTGGCCCTTCTCAATGTGGGGATGGACGTTATCGGGCCCATTGAACCTAAAGCCAGTAATGGATATCGGTTTATATTCACCATGATCGACTACTTCACCAAGTGGGTAGAGGCAGCCTCCTTCCCCAGGGTCACTAAAGAAGTCATCATTACTTTCATCAGAAACAATGTTGTTTGTCGTTATGGGCAACCAGAGGTGATTGTGTCAGACAATGCCAAAAACCTCAACAATAAGATGATGGAGGAATTGTGCAGTAAATTCCACATCAAACATCTCAACTCAGTCATCTATCGTCCAAAGATGAACGGTGCTGTTGAAGCGGCTAACAAAAACATCAAGAAGATTATGCAAAAGATGTCCACCAACCATAAAGACTGGCCTGATGTATTGCCTCTGACTCTGTTAGCCTACAGAACATCCATACGTACTTCAACTGGGCAACCCCCTACGCACTAACCTATGGGATGGAAGCAGTGTTCCCCATAAAAGTTGAGATGGAATCTCTCAGAGTGTTGATAGATGCTCAGCTGGACGAAGATCAATGGGTACAAGACAGGTATCACCAATTGTCTCTAATAGACGAAAGGCGAATCGCGACTATCTTCCATGGTCAGTTATATCAGCAAAGGATCGCCCGATCCTACAACAAAAAAGTCCGGCTACGACAATTTAAACAATATGACTTGGTTTTGAAGAAAATCCTGGACAACCAATATCAATCTAAGGGAAAATTCGCTCCTAACTGGGAAGGCTCGTTTATTGTTAAAGAAGTATTGACGGGAGGCGCTCTTAGATTGCAAGAAATGGACGGTGATGAATTTCCACAACTCATCAACTCAGACGCCGTGAAACGGTACTATGTCTGAAGTAACTCGTAAACACCCTGGTGTCAAACCATCAGATCACCAGTCATTCCGGTTTTTTTAACCCTTTACCACATACAACTTTTCTGCACTTTGCCTCTCAAGGAAACATACTTTTCAAGCCAGCAGCCTGGCTTTCCTTTGCGCCCATACAACTTAGGTCATCCCACCGTGAATCGAACCTCTTACGTTTATAGTTTGGCTACCCATACCTGGGATCAAACTTTTTCTCTGCAGTTTATCCTCAACTTAGGATTAAACTTTCTCATCCCCACACTCTGACCTGCACATGGGATTACGCTTTCTCTTCTCGCCCTGAGGGGCGAACTACGTCGACCTGATCTCCTCTTCAATAGGAGTACGTAGGCAACCATTTCATATGGCCCGGTCGCAATAAAACAAAAACAACAAAAATATTTCTACACCATTTCTGCCACATACAGCGTTGAACCTCTTACACCAGGTTCGAACTACGCAGACCTGATCTCCTCTTCAATAGGAGTACGTAAGTAGCCATTCATGGTGCGGTCTCACCTCCTACCAAAACACAAACCCTTGTCAGTTGGTACTGGGATCAAACATCAATCCACTATGTTTCATTCGGCTTCAGACCAAAGGGATGGAATTACCCAACCTCTCCTCCCAAATAGGAGATTCGGCGACCATCTAAGCTGCGGTCATACCTTGAAGAGTAACGCCAATCCATAAAAGATGGAATTAACTAGGCTTCTCCTGAATAGAAGTATTGGAGACCATCTGTGGTGCGGTCAATCTCAGAGAGGAAAGCCACACTCCTCTCCACATTTCCATATAGAAACCAGTCCCAAGACACCAAAAGATGGTAGGGATACACAGATCGATGATCCATTCTGAACTATCCAGAGACAACTCAATGTCCATCCACCCAGGAGGAATTCAGAATACATCAAGATCACAAGCCCTGAAGTAGCAGGCAAAATATCAAACAAATAGCAAGGTGTATCTAAAAGGGAAGTGATCCAAAAATATATTTCCCTGTCATATATAATGCTGTTTGATATACATGATGTAAACTGTACATGACAAAATAGCTAGGCTAGTCTGTGCAGGTAAGTACAAGCTAATCTATGAGTCAGGATACACGCGAGCTAGCAAGCCCAACATAGCATCCCTCTCAGAAGAAGGAGGCAAAGCTGCGGTCTCCTGTATGAGAGTATCCACACGACCCAATAGATCAGAAGCCGTCTACATGATGACCATATGCTCATCAATATATGCGCTCATCTCTGCGATTATGTCAGTGGTAAGGGACCTCGCTGCAGTACTGTCTGTGACGGCTACATCCCGGGCAGATATGGCACTATCCCGCTCAACTATCACTGTATCTCTGGCTAATCTGGCCTCATCCCGCTCAACAATAGCGGCATCCCTGTGAGCTAAGGCCTCATCTCTCTCCAACAGAGCAGCCTCCCTCACATCCAGAGCAGTCGACATCATAGATCGAACCTGATCTCTCTCAAAGGTCATCAGCTGAAGACTCTGCTCTAAGTACTGTGCCGAGTGTTGAATCGCAACAGTGCTGGTACTAGGAGAATCCGAAAGAAATGCTGGCAACCCAGCAGCGGGCTCCTCCTCGAAGGGGGTATCAATGTCCTCCACAGGCTCCACACCCTCTGCGTCCCTATCTGGTACTGCAGATACTGCTGCAGCCAATAAAACCTTCGTCTCCATCCAGGCAGAATACTCTGCTGAATAACCTGGACTACTCACTGAAAAAGCAGCTCCCTCACGATGGTCCCAACAAGCGTATACACGAGATCGGTCCTCGGCTGAGAGGTATCGGGCAGCTGAACGCTGACCTGTCGCCTCTGTGAAAGGATGAAAATCCTGAAACTGGTCGAACTGCGACATCACGGCCAATGGGTGATAAGTAGTCACACCCCTCAAGCCGGCCAGAGGGAGGAAATTCATGCCCGTAGCATGAGTAATAAAGCTGTATGGTGAGCTAAGCCCCGAGCACAACAATATACTAAATGGGTCTCTGATGTCTGCCAAAAATGCGGACCATGACTGAGCATCTATACACTCCGATGGCTGAAAGAAGTTTGACATGGCCACATTGTGGGTAAACCAATATCCATGCCGTCTCAGGGTACCAATCGGTCTCAAGTGTGATATGAACCACACATACAGAAGGACTGAGCTCCCAGTAAACACTCCTGACGGATAAGTACTGCAGTAGGATGCTGACCGCAGAGTCTCTGCCAAGATCATAGGCACAATGGTATGACCCTCCCTGAGAGCTCTCACGGCCATGATAACGCCTATATCTATCTCATCCATATAACGCGGCATGTACACATATGATAGTACACATAACATCAGTACGTCAACTCTGGCTAGATGCCAATTATCCTCTAGTGACGTGAAATCCCCAGAATGTCGTGAGTAACTGTCCTCTGAGCCAAATCTATCGTACAGAAAATGCTGAGAGATCACATGGCCAGATGTCAGCTCATCCTGCACTACTCTACGCCTCAATCATGTGAGAGTCATGAATCGTCTACTCATGTCTCCCAGAGCCATATGCACGCAAGGTCTATCCAAGGGCAGCATCGTCAAATGTGCATACTCCTCCAGAGTAGGAGTCGACTCATGGGTGCCAAAGTAGAATACCTGCCTGTCAGGTCACCAATGCTCCAGCATCCCATCTACGAATCCTGCAGGAACCTGAAATGCCAAAAGAGTCATGGTATGCTGCAGTAACATATCTACGGTCACCCTGTCTGGTGGTGACATACTATCATACCACGAACGCATACCCGATGCCACCACTGACGGTGGGCTATAATCTATACGGCTAACTATCGAAGAAGACATCTATGAGGGCCGTGTCATAAGACCATCCAGGGGTTAATGTCGAATATCTCTGGACATACATACATATGCATAACATGATACATGCATAACAGATAATGGATGACAATATGATATAAGGAATGGAAAAGACTGTGCACACATTCCTAAGTATATCATCATCTAATACATCAGCTCTGTACAGCTACAAATACAGGGAAATAGGGCACAGACGCCCTACTACTAACAGAGGCCTATCAAAAGATATATCGAGAATGGGGAACAGCCACCCAATATCTAACAGAGGCCTATCAAAAGATATAACGAGAATATATCAGAAGAAGACAATGGTGTCGATATCCACATCATCAATCCTATCCACCTGATGTAACTCCTCCTGAGTCACTGGATCTCTATCAACAGGGATGTCAGGCCTATAAAGAGGAGGATCTCCGTCGACAAAACCAAATGGGTCTTCCGAGGGGCCAGCGCCTGAGCTGGAAGGAAGAAATGGCTCCGCCTCTGCTGGATCTCTACCCAAGTGTCGAATAAATATATGTGCCTGGTCCAACTGACGGGTCAAGCTATCAATCTAGGCCACATGAGTCGGATCTCGGACACAAGCTATCCAATCCATCATCATTAAGGATCCAGGAACCATGTCCCCCATAAACTGTGTGGCGCGAGACTGGGCTCCAATAGTATGAGGAAGCCACCAACGCTGGAATATCTCCTAAGTACATGGACCCTCTGATAATGCAAATCCGTCAACACCCAACAACGAGATATAAATGGCGGGTGACTGCGATACAGGCCAGTGACGCCTGACAGGAGGTAAGATCGGTATATGAATCTCCCCTGTGGTGCTCCTGATAGCACGCTCTCCTAGATAGAGCTCCCAACCGCCTTCTGTGAAGAGTGGAACTCTCCTGGTGGAAATCAAATACTCGACCCCAGTCGGGTATCCATCCTCAAAACCCACTGTCAAGTGTTCCCCAGAATAGGGAAGCCAGGTGATGGTGGCGACCGTCAGCAACTCCAGCTGCATACGACAATGAGTGAATCCCTCCGCTACAGGGACCTCGGGCAGAATCGAATGATGTCATCTTCGTCCTCGTGGATAGGTATCTAAACCTAACACACTTATGGGATGCAAATAGGGAAGCCTCTCATAGGCCCAAAACTGCCAACACAATGGCAAGACATCTGCTATCAGTAAACACTCTTAACCTATAAATGGGAAAAGACAAGAGAAATACTCACCAGCAGAAACGGGTAAAATCCTAGCCAAGCCTCGGTCAAACCCTGTGAGCGCATACGCATGCCCCAGAGGAAATAGGCAAAGGTATAGGAGCCCCAATCGTACTCTCCAATACGGTCCACGTCACACGTAGCGCTAACCAAAGCAAAAGATACCGTGAAAAAGTTATCTACTATCAAGCAGCCTCGAATGATCATTAGGAACAATCGCCGCAGAATGCGATCCTTGATCCTGACATCATCAGGCATGGGCTCACTCAATAACCCGCTCACAACATCCACGCTCAAAGGACCTGAACGGACGGTCCTGCCTTTGAGCGCTGCCGCCGGAACTCCTAACAAGGATCTAACGACAGTAGGGGTAATATTCGCCATGCAAGGCACTGGCTCCCCTCCAAACTCCACGCCGGTGATAAATTGCCAATCCATCGGCGTCGTCATCACCTCGCAATCCAGCAAGTGGAGTGACTGAGTCTGGTGAAACCACCGCTCAAACAATGCCCTGAGGTAACCCCATGGACAACGACGGGGAAGAATGGAGAAGAATGCCCCAAATCCCCACTCATGCACTACTGCTCTATAATCAGGATGAAGCGCCTGGTACATGGAGTGGATGCTAAACCATTTCCCTCGAGGTTGTGTAAAACCTGGAACCTGCATGAAATTTAAATCTACGTCAGAACCCTTTAATCCTCATCAATAGGAAAGAAGGAAAAGCAAAGTCTAACGCCATACCTCGTTAGCATGTAAGTACATCGATGGATGTCTGCCCAAATCACCCAGCAACTCTGGGTTCGCCACCTAAATGCTCGGAAGCTCCCTACGAGGGATAGGTGCAGTAGGAGCGGGGTCCTCAATATCCACCTCCTCGTCCTCAACGTCCGGAACATCTGCCTGGATAGGACGAATCACAGCCTCCACCAACCGACGAGGCTGTCTGACAGAACGGGGACGAGGCACTTCAGAAGCTCTCCATCGTACGCCAGAAGAGATCCTATAGGAACTGCTCGGCTGATCCGGATCCATAATATCTGGACAACAAGTCTCCAAATCACCTCATAAAGGGTGTTATATTTCCTTACCTGGAGCTTTCTGTAATGCATTTATGATTATATGCATGCATGCATTTACTTTAACAAACAATAGAGTTAAAATGCATGACTACCCAATGCCTACCTTTTGAAAAATTTTACCATAGTCCCCTTTGAAAATAGGACTATCCACATGCACTCAGGCATGTTTAGGTGGCCATTCAGTAGCACACCTGCCCCAAAGTCATATATACATTAAAAATCAAAAGCATCATGCATAAGGCCAACCTCAATGCTAGGAGTACTTTGCCTTTCTACCTTTTGCTCATTGGACCTCAAATAGGACAAAAAATAGCAGAAAAAGGTGCCAATTTGACTGTCTCAAAAGTCAAATTTTTTTCACATCATTATGTTCAGCATGGTCATTTGTGCATACATAACCACTACTATGTGTTTAGATGCATTTCGTGCGATAACTCATAATCTAACATACAGAAACTAGAGAAAATACATGCATACGTTACCAGGATAGTGTGGAACACTTGCACGGTGACAGAATTTGCAGAAAGCATCCCGAACTCAGTAGATCTGAAGATGGCTCGCGATTTTCTCTAAGCGAAATAAGTTGAAAGTGACTTGTGAATGCTGCTGGCTGATGGATACAAGATCCACGCCTGGCCGTAGGCCTATCTGCGGCTGCAGCAGGTACACCTGCGGCACCCCCATGTGGGTCCCATCCCTCCGGCTCGGTCCAGTTCGAGTTGCAAAGGAGGTCTTATGAATTAAAAAGGTCAAATCGAGAATAAAAACACCACGCGATTGAGCAAAACTGAATACAATCCTGGTCTTCTCTGATGAGACTTTGAATCGGTACATCACGCATTGGTATTCGCCCACACATAGGGTACACTATACCAGTAATCTCAAATGATCTCAGTCAAGCTCGGCAATACTGTACGCAGGTCCAATGCCGCTTTCTCAGGATCATCATCCTTGCCAACCTAAATCCCCGACGGGGGTTACAACGTGAGTCCCCGACTGGGGTTACAACGTGAATCCCCGACGGGGGTTACAACGTGAGTCCCCGACGGGGGTTACAACGTGAGTCCCCGACGGGGGTTACAACGTAGATCCCTGGCGGGGGTTACAACGCATGTTCAACCGTTGACACACAAATCAACGAAGGTCAAGCAGCCTTGACATTATCTCAGCCGATGGCAAGTAAACCCATCAGAGCATACACAGTTGTTCGATCAATGCATACGTCCCCAGTAGATCTCCCAAGGGTTTGCAACGTGAATTCACGGCAGGGGATTACCACGTACATTCAAGCCGTTGACACACATATCAACGAAGGTCAAGCAGCCTTGACATCATTCCAGCCGATAGAGGGTTAAACCTATCAGAGCTCTGGAGCCATTCGGGGTTCTTACCACCCGATTACCCATATTCCCCGGCTGGGGGTCACAACACAATGTTTTGTTGATCTACACGACAGCGGAAGTCAAGCAACCTTGACAGTATATCCCATAGGATTTTTCAGCCGTTGATTCACAAATCGGTGAAATACACGTCAACGAAGGTCAGGCATCCCTGACAGCATTTGCTGTTGGCAGTAACTCCAACAGAACCCTGACATGTCCTGACGATACAAACCAGGAGATTTTCATCAAGGAGGATGGATGATGGAATATATTATACACATCCTCAAACAGATCAAGCTTTATCCCCACATATCTCTTACACATAGGAGGTACCTCTGTAGGATCCAGTCCTTATCCAGGAATTTGATGATAACTCCAACATCAACATCCTGACAGACTCAGATTATACATCAAATATGGTCATCATTGCCAATCCCTGGTTGAAGCAATAGAGAGCCAGCAATTATCCTCAGCGTGTTGGGCTACAACACCGTACACATGCATCATACATCTACATCATGTTGCTATACATAGTACCATGTTCGTCTTATTACGTTTCAAGTGTCTAGGATTCTTTATCCTACCCATGCATCGCCATGCATGAGTATGATAAAGAGGGGCATCTGTAGACACTCGAAATTTTCTGTACTACTGACACTAACATTGTAGGATGGCATATTCGTCTTTTATGAGAGAACCCTGAAAGACAATCCACAACCATACCGGATACTACCGGAGGTTCAGCATCAACCCCAGATCGCAATCTGGGAGTAACCGTTCCAATCTTGGAGAACCCCGAGGCATGCAGATCAATACCGGAACACACACCGGAGAAGACCGATTAATCTCGGAGATAACCCCGAGGTATCCAGTCTCGCCCTAAACATGGGAATAGCCTCTAACCTTGGTGATAGCCCCAAGGAAAGTAATTTTGGCATTAACCCCGCAAATGCTTGTTACAAGTGCAACCAGCTTCAATCTCGGCGCTCACAACGAGATACACTGTATCGGCCCGGTGATGACATCGGGAAGACAGACACCCCTCAAAGATGACAATGAGGACTTTCAACCAATTGCAGTAGTCCAATCCCAATGAAGCTGAGCAACGTCTGCTTTATCGACCCAACCCGATAATAACACCGGTAAGGGACAACATCGTCATCTGACCAACACGATGCCACTCCAAGTCGTCTCAACACATCTACGCAACAACGGCCCACAAGGCTAACCAATCTCGAGTTGCTATTGTGTGAGGTAACAGATGAAAGTTGAAGCTTGAAGACCGGAGGGCACTGTCCCATCTTCAAAGACTTTGTACAAACTCTAATCCCATGCCATCGTACAAACTCTCGACAATGGCGGTCCGAAATAGGCCCTGCATACCTCAAACGGATGCCCAGATTGCACTTCAAAAAAACCGAGTGGACATTACAGTGCCTGTATGCACGTACTTCGAGACGACCTGACCCGACCAAACTGGGCCGACCAGACCCGCCTCTGTGACACCTTTTTCCTATAAATAAGAGGCTTGGGGTGCTGATTTTTAAGAGAAAAAAGACGGGAAACCCTGCAGAATTCTCTTTACACTTGCCATACAGTGTATTTTCCCACTTTAAACACATGTGAGCTCATATACAGCTCTCTTTTGTACCTACAAAAGCCAGTGTTTACCCACTCTAAAGATATAGAAGCCTTTTCTAGCAGTCAGCTGTAAGCCTTCTCACACACTTTAGAGTCTTTATCTTCATCTTTGCACACACCCTTCTACACGTTGAGAGTCGTGTTGCTTGCTTTTGCCCGAACTTCGGTCCGTAGTTTTATTTCAATCTTACATATATATATATATATATATATATATATATATATATATATTTACATATATATTGACTAACATTACCGAGTTATGCCTCGGTTGAGCCTAGACTTCGGTCTGGAGCGTTTATTGCTTTAATATATATATATACTTATATATATTAACTGTGTGTTGAACTTTGTTCGATGAGCCTAAACTTCGGTTTGGTGCGTTTATTTCTTTAATATATATACTTATATATATTAACTGTGTGTCGGACTTTGTTCGATGAGCCTAAACTTCGGTTTGGTGCGTTTAATTTCTTTCTTATATATATATATATATATATATATATATATATATATATATATATATATATATATATATATATATATATATATATATATATATATATATACACTTATATTATATATATGAACTGTGGTCGAACTCGTTCGATGAGCCTAAATTTTACATCCGGTGCGTTTACTCGCTTATATATATATATATATATATATATATATATATATATATATATATATATATATATATATATATTTACATTTCGTCCCACCTGGAGTTTACTTCGTGGTGGTTGACCGTTTTTACAGCTTTATCTACGTTTTGTCCCGCCTGGAGTTTCCTTCGTGGCGGTTGATGGCTTTTAACAGCTTTCTTTACATTTCTGATCCCCCATGGAGGTTCTTCGTGGTTGGTGATCATGTCTGTATATATATATATATATATATATATATATATATATATATATATATATATATATATATATATTATATATATTTATAGTTTTATATATATACATGCTTACTGCTTTCATACAAATTGCGGTATCATGTAAGCCTAGGAATCATGTGATCACAGATTCATCCCATTGGATCTAGATTCGATTCCTGTGATGGACATTTTTAGCTGTAAGTAGCTTGTAAATTATTCTGCGGTGTCTGAATTTCCTCAGATGGTTTCCATACCCACGAGGAAGTCGGCATTATTTTGTACATTATTTTCGTACGGATGCATCGCAGCCGTCAAATAAAATCAACCAAGCCGCGCATTTAATAAAATGGGAGTGCAAAAGGCCTCAATTACTATTGAGCGATATGGTTTGAAAAAACCTCTTTTATAAAATATCATTGCCATATCTTGCTAAAATTGAATTTTTACATAAATTCAAACCCTGCGTATATAGGTGCGAACGAGGCCTCGTACCACTTTCAAATAACAGCACATTGACTTACACACACACACATATTCAGATAATAATTTCTTGAAAAGAGGCGGTCACCGTGGTAACACGGATGTCGGGGGGTGCCTAACACCTTCCCCCCACATAACCAAGTCCCCGGACCCTAAATGGATCTCGGTTTCACCGACCCGTATAGTAGTGTCACATCACTGGGTCAATGTGCAAACCTTTTCTCGGTTGTGTTGGTACAACCATTTAAAAAACCAACTGGCGACTCTTAACAGTCCATTGTCGACATTATACATGTCGGACCTTTTTCACTTATTTTTTCAAATAAATCTCACCTAAAATGAGAACACCAAAGAACAAGTAACGGAAAGGGACATCTAAAAATCCCTACGTCGACACTCAATAATGTGGTTTGAGTCGTCCACATATTTACGTAACATCGATACGTGAAAAACGTTATGAACACGCGACATACTTAGCGATAAAGCGAGTCTATAGGCCACAGTTTCTACTCGATCGAGAATTTCAAATTGACCAACAAATCGAGGGTTGAGATTTCTTTTCTTCATCGACTCTTACTTCTTGAATAATGCCTTCTTGTACCTTCTTTTTTATATTCATCAGCTCTGGTGTATAGCTTGAGCAGTTTTAACTTTATCGATTAAAGTCCATTCTACTCGTATATCATCACGTGGGTCCCTAGAGTCTTTAACTCTATCTCTATCATTTATAAGTCATACAAAATGGGTCTTTGTGTTCAACAATCTCGCACTCGTACCCGCATACGATCTTCTACTCAACACGTCAGCTACCACGTTTACTTTTCCAGGATGGTATTGAATGGTATGATCGTAATCTTTCAACAGCTCTAGCCAACGTTGTTGTCGCATGTTGAGTTCTTATAAGCTCTTCTCACATTCCTCGCTCCATTTGAATTTTGTATCTTTTCGAGTCAGCTGAGTTAATGGAGTAGCGATTTGAGAAAATCCTTCCACGAATGTCCGATAGTAACCAGCTAAGCCTAGAAAACTACGTATTTCGATTACTGACTTAGGTTGCTCTCAGCTGTGACTCATATCCCAATCTTGGATAGCACGTCACAATGACACCTATCAGTTTACCACCGCAGGAATATGACATCCCCTACTTAGAGTCTGGCTTCGGTGCATTGCACAAAGGAAGTCACCAGATAGAGACTAGGGTACCAACACCTGTAGTTGGGTTTTTAACTCCTGAAGTTTAATATGAGCCATTCGATATGAGATTTTAAAAATGGGTTTTGTATCGGGTTCAAGATCAATACAAAAATTCAATATCACGCTCTGGGGGTAGGCCAGGAAGTTTTTCAGGAAATACGTCAGGAAATTCACTAATAACAGAAATATCATTCAAATCTGACGTATTTTTGTTTAAATCCATGAAATGGGCTAAGAAAGCTTGACATCTATTTTTTAATAAGAGAATGGATTTATGGCTTGATATGACAGTGATTGACTTTAATGGTTTGGTTGTTTGAATTCGTACACAGGTTAGTTAGGAATATGAAAACTAACAACCTTACGAAAAAATCAATTTTAGCATGATAAGTGGTTAACCAATCAATCCCTAAAATCACATCAAATGCAAGTATTTTCAAAGAGATAAGATCAACAGGTAATGTGGTGATCCCAACTTAAATCAAGCACGATTTATAAACTGTAGATGTAATGAAGGTTTCTCCTAACAAAGTTTCAACAAATAAGTCAAAGTCTAATTTTTTAAGAGTCAAGTTCAAAATTTGAGCACAAGTAGGAGAGATAAAAGAATGGATAGAACCAGTATCTAATAAGGTATAGACTTCGCAAGAATTTATGATTAACTAACCCGTGATAACTTCGTTTGGGTTCCTCGAATTTTGAGAAGTCACAAAAAATGCTTTTCCTAAAACCACCGACTTTGTTTTGTCTGTATCTGCCTTTGGTGCCACCGTCCCATCTGGACTTGATTTCTTTAGAGGACAAAATTGAGCTATGTGACCATCTTTTCTGCAACTAAAACATACCTTGGAAGGCTGTGGACAGTTTAGACTTATGTGTCCCTCCTCTCCGCATCTGTAGCTTCTAACTAACGTTCGTTCTCCTCCCCTAGAATTTGTTGATGGTGCTGGTGCTGCTACCGATGTCTTCCCGTTATCGTTAAATTTTCTCTTCTTAAAATTCCCACTTGAATCATTTCATCTTTTATCTTGGCCATGATTACCACCGAAGTGGTTACCATTTCTGGCACGATAATTTCCTCCACGATGGTTATCATTGCTCTGATGATTGTTGTCACCGATACGACCCTGGTTGTGGTCCCCCGGTTGAACGTTCTCATTATCTCGCTCTAATAATTGAGCCCTGTTGAATACATCTGAATACAGAGAAAATTTATAAGAAATAAGATATTGCCGAATCTCAGGTTTCAGACCTCTCAGAAACATCTGCGTCATACGTTCCTCATTCTCTACCAAATGTGGATAACTCCGCGAACTTCGCCTTGTACTGGGACACCGTCATGTTATTTTGTTCTAGTCTAATAAACTCTACCTCCTTCATATGATGAATACCTGCAGGAAAGAACTTGTCATTAAACAGTTTCTGAAACGTTTTTCAAAACATATTGAGTGCAGCCGGCTGGGTTCGCTTCATAGACTCCCACAAGTAGTCTGCCTCACCACGGAACATAAAGGTGGTGAATGGAACCTTTTGTTCCTCCGTGCATCCCAAGATATCAAATATCTTGGTAATTTGTTTAACCCACGTTTTCGCCTTGATCGGATCTGGCTTTCCCATAAATTCTGGTGGTCCTAACTCTTTGAACTGCTTGGCTGTGACAAGTCGCGCATTGTTATCATTTCCACCCGTATTTTGTACACTAGTCTCCCTCGTTTGATTTTGCATGAACTGCAAAAAGCTTCTAAACATCCCATCGTTCATCGTCTGATCAGTGGTGTTGTTTACAGGAGGAATATTGTCGTCCTGTTGAACGTTCTCCTGATTGGTGATTAAAGGTGTCTCCACGGTCTCATTCACTCCATTGTTAACATTCTCAGCTGTCATTCTCAAATACTGTCATAAAACAAGGGTTAATTAAAGAAATTAACATACCACATAATATTCCTATATTCTGACCGACCAACAAATAAGTTTAAGTAGGACACACTAGCGAATGATTTACTCGTCTCTCCCCTCCTAGTTCTATTCCTCGATCTCCGCCAGAGACCATATCCCTAAGCTCTGATACCAACTGCGACGCCCCCAAAATAGGTCCAATCCACCCAACCCATTTTGAGTCGCCAAATACATGGTACAAAAAATAACTACAACTTCATTATTACAATTATCGTGCAAAATACGACAACACATATACTGTGGGTTTAAAATACAAATATTGTCTTCTAGACAATATCCACACTCAAATAAGTCATCATTACAATTATTAATACACCATTTTACAAAATAATGAGGACTACTAAGACAACTATTTTGAATCATCACTCCATACCCCGACTAGTTCCCGCTATATTCTCGCCTCCTGAGAAGAAAAATAGAATAAAAAGGAAAAGGGTGACCTCAACTTGCCCAGTAAAGAATAGTATGACTAAGATAATATAGAACAAATTATCGTTAGTCCTCAACAGGAAAAAATCTGATACAATACAATAGAAAACAAGTTTTAGATCAACAACTGCAGCGGAAACAATAATTCATTAGAAGAGTTAAGTAGAGAATGAAATCTGCTATCATCTATGAATTTAAAAGTTCATCATCAATATTTTATCCCTGTAACATCAATCATCAAATATTCATCTTTGCACTATGGCCCAAAGATATTCATTTGTATCACCTGTTGGTCATGTTCATCTCAACACCTGTTCATCTTTGCACTACGGGCCAAAGATATTCATCATGTAATCGTTCATCTTTGCACTACAGGCCAAAGATATTCAGTTATATCACTATTTAGGACTGAGAATGATGAAAATATTTTAAAAAAAACGAATCCAGTGAGATAAAAGGATAAAGATTAGGGATTCATATTTTAGTTTATCCAAGTTCAAAAATACTCCATAATAATCAATTGTGGAGCAGAAATCAAAAATGAAGATCAAAATATAAATCCAATCAAAGATAGGAACCATAACAGACAATCTTGGACACATAAAAGAAAATTAATTTTTTTTATGAATAGTGTCGTATTCGTGAATAGTGCCGTATATG
The DNA here is from genome assembly GCA_016801055.1 of Panax notoginseng. Lineage (NCBI taxonomy): Eukaryota > Viridiplantae > Streptophyta > Magnoliopsida > Apiales > Araliaceae > Panax > Panax notoginseng. The sequence continues at coordinate 131,907,457 of CM029016.1, forward strand.
TGAATAGTATCGTATACGTGAATAGTAACCCCGACACTAAAAGGTAGAAATTTCATAAGAAAAATTATCATTCTTCGTGAATAGTACTCGTGAATAGTAACTCATGAATAGTAACCCTGACATGAAAAGATAAGAATTTCATAATAAAATTCATACCAATATTCCGGTATAATGATATTGAAAGAAATAATATCATTTACAAAAAAAATAACATCCCTTACCTCAAAAGAATAGTACTTCTGGTTGAAATATCAGATATAACATTGAAGGAAATTTACACCGTATAGCAACACTCAAAGTATCGAAATACTCACAAAAATACGCTCGATAATATAGAGAGAGAAAACTTCAGTTTCTGGTGTGATATTCAATTATAACTTAAGCATCCTATTTATAGGAAAATACTTAGAACACCAAAGTAGAAAATTTAATAAAATAATATATTTATAAAAAAAATTCATGCCCACCTCTTGACAATCTGAATTCAGCTACCAGTGGGGCCCATCAACAATGATAAAAACGTTTTTCTTAAAAAAATAAATAAAACTCAAAAATCAATTATTCTAGAACTTCAATAATTCATAATAAATAGCCCTTTTATTAAAAAAAAAATTCAAATCTTCTGTCCATTCCATAGGAAATTTAATTCTCTACAACTTTGTAGCTTTAAGTTTTTTCAAATTCCAAACAGAAATTGACCGAAATCCACATACGGACGATTTTACAGGCTATAATCAAATTTCAGTCAAAAATGGGGTCCACCAACATGTTTAACATATTTTTAGCATTTATTGTAACAAAAATATTCTTCCTCTTCATTTATTCATATATCACACATTCATTGTAAAAATATCATCATTATTATATTATCACATTATAGATTTATAATGTAATATAATATAGATAAAATATCAATTTTTAATAATTGTCACTTTTCTAAAAATTCCTCTATTTATATCCACATAAAATAAATATTTTTCTTATCATATAAATCAATAATTAATTATTCACAAATAATATTACAGAATCACAATAATGACAACCAGGTCATTTTCAGGAAAGAGGGGGCCTTCCAGTAAAGATTTCTCCTTACTGGCGCGCAATTAAATAATCTCTCCTAGATAGAACTTTCTTAAATATTGCCAATAATGCTATCTAATAATATTATTCAAATAATATAAATTATTGATCTGATAATTTGAAATACTGTGCAATGACAATTGTTGAATCAACAATATAAAATATCAACGTAGTAATTATTGAATCAATAAAATAAAATATTGAACAGTAATTACTGTAACAATTATTGAGTAGTGCCTTCTTACGTAAGAATCAATAACTGGTGCAATACCGTGTGCTACTGTGCAACACCGCGTATTACTGTGTTTTAACCATCGGGTATTCCAACAGTGTTAACGGTAACAACTACGCCGTTATTTATAAAAACTCATACTTATCATTTTCTTTATCCAATCGCTTTCCGTTATGGGGACCACAAATGGCTGCGTTGTCGTACGAATATTCCCCGACAGCAAGAATATTCCACGACCAAATGAATATTCCTCGACAATAATGAATATTTTATAACCACTTGCTTATAAAAAAAAATATTTGCTCATTTTACCCATAACTAAATTATTATATCAAATTAACACCTTATTATTCAAAATAATAATCAGAGGAAATTTGATTTTATTTATAAAAAGTTAGAGTCTTACAAGGAAAAGTTGTGTTTGATCTTCCTTTTTCCTATTGATGAGGAGTAAGGGTTCTAATGTTGATTTGCATTATGATGCAGGTTCCTGACTTTACGCATCATCGAGAGAACTGGTTCAGTATACACTCTTTGTACCAAACTTTTCACCCAGAGTACTGAGAGATTGTACATGCTTGGGGTTTCGAGGCGTTCTTTTCCATCCTCGTCCGCCTTTCTCCCTGGGGTTACCTTAGGGCGTTGTCTGAGCGCTGGTTTCACCAGACTCAGTCTCTCCATTTGCTGGATTGTGAGGTGATGATGACGCCGATGGATTGGCGGTTTATCACCGGTATGGAATTTTCTGGGGCGCAAGTACCTTGTGTGGTTGACATTTCCCCTAGTGCCGTTAGATCCTTGTTAGGAGTCCAGGCTGCGGCGATCAAAGGCAGGACAACCCATACTGGTCCTTTGAGTTTAGATGCTGTAACAATCCAGATGTTTAATTATAATATTTAAATATTTATTAAATTATATAAATATTTAATGGATGTGTTTATCGTTGAATAAGTATTTGTTTAATTGATTTGATGTGATTTGATTATTTATTTGTTTAATAAATAATTAATGAGTTAGTATTCTAATTTAATTTAATAATTAAGTTAGAGAGTTATAATGATTAAATAAATTATTATATTATGCAATAAATTGTTATTAGAATTAATTAAATTAAGTATGAAAACTTAATTAGATAGAAGTGCGACAAATAATTATATTATAAGTGGTTATTAAAATAAATTAAAGTAGTTTTAATTTATTTTGCCAAACAAGGCTTAAATATATTAAGTCTTTAGTTTTAAATTATTTTGTCAAACAAAGCCATATGGCTTTTGGTTTTTAAATTTTGAATTTTTATTAATAATATATAAATAAAATATATTTATAATGGATATACGCTTATTATTTTGGTAACTGATAATAGTTATGGTGATTATTAAGGCCATATCAATTTTTAGTTTACGCATAATTGTTATCAGTTTAGCTTTACGTACAGTGTGTTTTGGCTTAAAACTAAGAAAGGAAAAAGAAAAGAAAAGTGATAGACCAAAGAGTTTTGAGAGAAATTGTCAGAGGTTTTAGAGAGAGAAACAAGAGAAAATTATGTATTCTTCAAACTATTATCAGTGATTAAGCAAAGATTGTCTGGGCAATAAAAATGTATGTTTATACTCTTAACAAATATGTTTTATAGTATAATTATTTAGCCTCTGTGTTTCATGAAACTCAACTTCATTGTATATAAGTTTTACAAAGGTTGTCTGTAAACTATGTTTTACTAAATGATTATGAAATCATGTGTTCTGGTAATAACTAACATGTATATATGTATATATGTGTGGTATGCTAAATTACGTTCATAGAGAAAGAGAAATTAGTTTTTACAGTAAACATTCATGTATGAAAGTGGTTTGTAGAAATATCAAAATTAGTATATGTTAATTGTGAAGTTATGAAATTGAAGTGTGGTTATGTTAATTGGGTATGAAATTCAGAGAATCATAGTCTCAAGGAATCAAATTAGTGTATAAATTTTGGTTACCATGTTCACTGTGTAAACAAACGTCGGTTATGGAGTTTGGTTTTTAAAATAATGCTTTTAATGATTTAAGATTTCTAGAATCGTGGTTTAGTCGTTGGTAATTAGTATATACATGTTGGGTAATGTGTATATGTGTAATTGGCTTAGGTTATACATGTTAATTAGTGTTAGAAATCAAGTTATTGACAGAAATTTAGTTGTTCTGTTCTTCGTGGGTTGCGATTCTGCAAGTTTCGGCGCCCCAGCGCCAAAAATAGCGCCCCAGCGCCAAAAATGGAGCCCCAGCGCCACCACTAGTTGTCTTAGTCCTCGCGCCCTAGCGCCAGATTTGTTGTCTGACTTGGATAATTTTGACCTTCTATAGTAAAATGACCATAACTTCCTCATACGAACTCCGATTGAGGTGATTCAAGATGATCCGGAACGAGAACGAGTAGACCTACAACTTTCGTTCTTTAAATATTTCAATTTGATGTAATTAGGATGTGTCAAAATAGTTATTTTTAGGACTATTGTGTTTTCGGAGGCAATCGGAGGGCGTCGGGCATGCACATATGCATGTGTAGTGCTCCTGACCATAAAAGATGATGTCCTAAGTTACAAAACATGAATATTAGTAAATATAATGATGCTTAACATTAATAAATAATGTATTAAATAAGTTATAGAAGCATAGTAAGCATACACAAGAGAGCCAAATCGGGCGTGTGACGAATGAACGTCGAAACGCCGTGCCACGTGTTAATGAACTTAAAAAGTGTTTCTATTCAATTGAAATGAATATTATAAGATATGAAATGGATTTAATATAAAACCAATAAGTATTCCTAGCAAGACTTAGGCACTTGAATGAACTTCGAATATGAAATACAGTGAAATATAAGTCGAAAAGTTAACACAATCTAATGAAACATTGTGTGCTAATTAATAGGAAAGATTATGAGATGTGGAGTAGAGTTTACATTACAATTACTATGTGTTGTTATGTGACTAATAGTTGATGTGTATGATTATATAATTGTGTAGGGCACGTGAAGTGCAGATAATTGTAAGCTGTTAAACTGTTATTGGTAAACAACGATCAAGGAAAGTCTTTCGGTTCCTATTTTCTACGTGGACTTGATGAACTGTTTTAAATTGCATGATATGTTATGCATGTTGAAATCATGAAATGTTAAAGTCAATATATGACTGCATTGTTTTGGCTAAGTAATGATGATTGAGTAAGGAACTCAATCTTTATATTTGTTATGTGAATTAAAAGCATGTATGCCATGTTACTTTAATGAGATGTATGTCGAGCATGTTATTATGTGCTATGTGATGCATGTAAACTGTTAGACTTTGCTGGGCTGTCGAGCTCACTCTTGCAAATAACCACTTTTGCAGGTCAAGATTTTAAGGTAAAGATACGTGCTATGTGAGTTATAGAGATCTGTATTCACGAAGATTACTTATGTTTTATGAGAAATGTATTTCATATTTTGAACGTAACATGTTGTTGAAATGTAAGTTGAGCTATCCAATGTATATGGATCTTTAGTTATGATGTAAGACTTTGTATAGTCATTTTGTTGTAACGATTCATGATATAAGATTGAATCAAAGAGATGTAATGTAATGGTTGCGATTCAGGGCAAGAAAGAAGGAAATGTATTAAAGTTTTAAATATTCCTCAATTTTATTAAGTTTAACATCGAATAATGATGTATTATTTAGAGGTTGAATATATGGTTAACGACCGAAGTCGGGATTTAAATTGTATAGATTTTGGGGTCATTACAGTTGGTATCAAAGCTGTAGGTTATAAACCTTAGGTAGGAGTACCGTAGGCTATAACCTTGGAGAAGAGAGGTGAAGATAATGAACGAATAATCTCAAATAGAGTTTGAACAATAAGGGATTAAAACTTACGTGAAAGGATTCAAAGAAGAATCTCGCAGAGTTATAAGGAATATGAATGTGGGGTTACCCAACTCCAATAATAAGAATGTAAGGTGATAATGAATAGACAATGTCTATAAAAAAAAGAGTGAGAAAAAAAGAGAGTTAAGAATAGAGAGTTATATCTACGTATGGTGTAATTGTACTCTTTAGTAGTTGATGTATGGTATCTGGGCTAAACGATTCCTTCATAGAGCGGAGGTATATACGAACTAACAACTCGAAACCTAGTTTGTTGGTTGTTTGTGGGAAACCACTCAGCGTACCATATTGAAACTGTTAGAGACTCAATGTGTACCAAGTGTGTAACTCGAATGAAATGTTGAGCGATGTAAATGAAGTTAGAATTCTTAAAGGAAGAATTGTTATATAAACAAGAAGATTCAAAGAAGAATCTTGAAGAGATATAAAGATAAGAAATGGGAGTTTCCTAACTCCAATAGCCAAGATAACGAATAATGTCATAAATGATGAAAAAAAAGGAAAGAAAGAGGATCGTAAAACAAAACGATCACGAGTTAAGAAAAGAATTTTAAGGGAAATGATTATAGAATAAGATCACGACGTGATCTATTTAAGTTATAGAAGAATGATGGTCTGTAATGTTTGAATGATTATAGCTTGATGCTATGAAGATATTGTACTATGAATAGTACAAGATAAACTCACGAGGAGTTAGAGATAATGTGATACGAGGAATTCGTATCGAGCAAAGAGCAAGTTAAGAGTAAGATAGAGTTAGGTGGGATTTCAATTGAGGACTGAGGTGGTGGCTGAGTTGTACAAACCTTTGTATGGGCGAGGGTTTTGTGCTTGTACTCAATTTATCACATTGATAATCATTGGAATGTTTGTGTCGCGCTATTTACTATATACCTGTTGAGAAGGTGATTCTTTTCTCATGTGTATAACAGATAGGTGGAGTATAGTTAGAGAATATTATAAGGTTAAGTGCAAGTTCTTAAAACTCATACTTATGGTAGGTTCGTGACTCATAATTATATGGTATATTTTTGAACCCCTCAGTGAATGGACGCCTATGGTCTGACTAGGATAAGTTCTTAAACTCATATGATTGTGGCAAGTTCCTGAACTCATAACGTGTGGTAAGTTGACTAACTGGGTATAGATAAGTGTAAATAAAGTATTGAGGATGATAGGAATAGATAGACCTATTAAGCAATGGATCATTATAGAAAGTGGAGTTGATGGAGGAAGCATAGGTATTCTAAATCTACTAGCTATGCTAGACTTTCGAAATTTATTGACTTCGTGCTGATGTTTACACTTTTATTTTCTTGAAAAACATTGGATCAAATGATGGAACCAATGATTTTTAACAACAATACTGTTATTCGTATGTCTATGCTAATCGCTTCGGCTAGACAAAAATGATTTGCAATATATAAAAATGTATTTTATATCATTAATGCATCATGTAACCTGGTGCAAAGATGATAAAAACGATGGAGTCATCAATGCAGTATTACCTAGTCTTGGATGTGATCTAAGGATCGTCAGCCCACTATGGTATGATGTAGTATGATAAAATCACCAAATGACGGAATCCTCAACGGACTGTAAATACAGTGCGGTATCATGACGTCATAAAAAGATTTTTGAGATTTCTTTAAGATATGAGAATACATATGTATGTATGTATATGTATATTTCGATTGATGTTCGAATTGTTGTATAGGTCTATGCTATTTGATTCAGCTAGACAAATATTGAAAGATGTTCATGAAATGCATGCGTTTCTTGAGAAGTTATGCCAAACCAAATTATTTTGGTGCGGATTCAGATGTTGAAAAGCTGAGATGAACAACCCTTTTATAGGGGATTACGCGGAGGCGTTGAGATGTTTGTGCACAATACATTGTACGAAGGGCTGATCACCCTAAGTACGAGGAGTCCCGATAGTCTTATGACTGTTAAAGTTTAAGTTGAAAGATTACTTATAACTATGGACATACGCATAGCGTTTAAATGTTTGTGCACAATACATCGTACGAAGGGCTTAACACCCTAAGTACGGGGGACATTATAGTCTTATGACTGTTAAAGTTGAAGTTTAAAGATTACTTGCAACTGTGGACATAGTTCGTGGTCTTATGACCCTCAGCATGATTTGGAATCTTTTAAATTCCTGTTATTCATATCGCTTCCCAATTATTGAGCAATTGTGGAAGATTCTTGATATTCTAAAAGGTGAATGTGGTAAGGATGGTATTCCTTAGAAAGAAGTGAGTCGTAAAATGCAACACTGAATGATGAATATGTTGAATAAGTGAGAAAAGAGATTTTGAAGTCAGAAGGATATGATTTATCAAAGAATAATGTAAAACTTTTAATAGAAAAGTTAATAATTGTAGAATGATCTTTGGGGAAAGAAAGTGGTTATAAAAACCAATGAATGAATGAAGTAGTGACGTAAAAAATTTACTTTGATAGATTGAATGAATAAAGATTAATAAATAAAATTTTGAGAACAAAATTCTTAGAAGAAAGGGTGAATGTAATATCCCGAGTGTTGATGATAACGATCCTTAAAAAAGGAAATGAATGGGTTAAAAGATGTATAATACTCAGAATATAATTGAGATCAAGTGAAAGTTATGAAATAAAATCTAGAATTTGTTTAAGTAATGAATGTAGTAGGAAATATAAAATCTATATTTAGATAAAATGATGAAAGATTACTCTGAGTTATTTGTTTAATTTGTGTCTCCGATTCTGGGGACAGAATCTTTGTAAGTAGGGAAGATTGTAACGAATGAGTTGTTTGAATTGTGATTCTGATGACAGAATCCTTGTAAGGAGGGAATGATGTAACAATCCAAATTTTTAATTATAATATTTAAATATTTATTGAATTATATAAATATTTAATAGATGTGTTTATCGTTGAATAAGTATTTGTTTAATTGATTTGATGTGATTTGATTATTTATTTGTTTAATAAATAATTAATGAGTTAGTATTCTAATTTAATTTAATAATTAAGTTAGAGAGTTATAATGATTAAATAAATTATTATATTATGCAATGAATTGTTATTAAAATTAATTAAATTAAGTATGAAAACTTAATTAGATAGAAGTGTGACAAATAATTATATTATAAGTGGTTATTAAAATAAATTAAAGTAGTTTTAATTTATTTTGTCAAACAAGGCTTAAATATATTAAGTCTTTAGTTTTAAATTATTTTGTCAAACAAAGCCCTATGGCTTTTGGTTTTTAAATTTTGAATTTTTATTAATAATATATAAATAAAATATATTTATAATGGATATACGCTTATTATTTTGGTAACTGATAATAGTTATGGTGATTATTAAGGCCATATCAAGTTTTTAGTTTACGCATAATTGTTATCGGTTTAGCTTTACGTACAGTGTGTTTTGGCTTAAGACTAAGAAAGGAAAAAGAAAAGAAAAGTGAGAGACCAAAGAGTTTTGAGAGAAATTGTTAGAGGTCTTAGAGAGAGAAACAAGAGAAAATTATGTATTCTTCGAACTATTATCAGTGATTAAGCAAAGATTGTCTGAGCAATAAAAAGGTATGTTTATACTCTTAACAAATATGTTTTATAGTATAATTATTTAGCCTCTGTGTTTCATGAAACTCAACTTCATTGTATATAAGTTTTACAAAGGTTGTCTGTAAACTATGTTTTACTAAATGATTATGAAATCATGTGTTCTGGTAATAACTAACATGTATATATGTATATATGTGTGGTATGCTAAATTACGTTCATAGAGAAAGAGAAATTAGTTTTTATAGTAAACATTCATGTATGAAAGTGGTTTGTAGAAATATCAAAATTAGTATATGTTAATTGTGAAGTTATGAAATTGAAGTGTGGTTATGTTAATTGGGTATGAAATTCAGAGAATCATAGTCTCAAGGAATCAAATTAGTGTATAAATTTTGGTTACCATGTTCACTGTGTAAACAAACCTCGGTTATGGAGTTTGGTTTTTAAAATAATGCTTTCAATGATTTAAGATTTCTAGAATCGTGGTTTAGTCGTTGGTAATTAGTATATACATGTTGGGTAATGTGTATATGTGTAATTGGCTTAGGTTAAACATGTTAATTAGTGTTAGAAATTAAGTTATTGACAGAAATTTAGTTGTTCTGTTCTTCGTGGGTTGCGATTCTGTAAGTTTCGGCGCCCTAGCGCCAATAATAGCGCCCCAACGCCAAAAATGGCGCACTAGCGCCAAAAATGGAACCCCGGCGCCAGAAATTCACGCCGCGGCACTGAAATTTGTGCCCCAGCGCCAATTTCGCGCCCCAGTGCCACTAGTTGGCTTAGTCCTCGTGCCCCAGCGCCGGATTTGTAGTCTGACTTGGACAGTTTTGACCTCCTGTAGTAAAATGACCATAACTTCCTCATACGAACTCCGATTGAGGTGATTCAAGATGATCCAGAACGCGAACGAGTAGACCTACAACTTTTGTTCTTTATGTTTTTCAATTTGAGGTAATTAAGATGGGTCAAAATAATCATTTTTACGACTATTGTGTTTTTAGAGGCAATCGGAGGGCGTCGGGCATGCACATATGCATGTGTAGTGCTCCTGACCATAAAAGATGATGTCCTAAGTTACAAAACATGAATATTAGTAAATATAATGATGCTTAACATTAATAAATAATGTATTATATAAGTTATAGAAGCATAGTAAGCATACACACGAGAGCCAAATCGGGCGTGTGACGAATGAACGTCGAAACGCCGTGCCACGTGTTAATGAACTTAAAAAGTGTTTCTATTCAATTGAAATGAATATTATAAGATATAGAATGGATTTAATATAAAACCACTAAGTATTCCTAGCAAGACTTAGGCACTTGAATGAACTTCGAATATAAAATACAGTGAGATATAAGTCGAAAAGTTAACACAATCTAATGAAACATTGTGTGCTAATTAATAGGAAAGATTATGAGATGTAGAGTAGAGTTTACATTATAATTACTATGTGTTGTTATGTGACTAATAGTTGATGTGTATGATTATATAATTGTGTAGGGCACGTGAAGTGCAGATAACTGTAAGCTGTTAAACTGTTATTGGTAAACAACGATCAAGGCAAGTCTTTCGGTTCCTATTTTCTACGTGGACTTGATGAACTGCTTTAAATTGCATGATATGTTATGCATGTTGAAATCATAAAATGTTAAAGTCAATTTATGACTGCATTGTTTTGGCTAAGTAATAATGATTGAGTAAGGAACTCAATCTTTATATTTGTTATGTGAATTAAAAGCATGTGTGCCATGTTACTTTAATGAGATGTATGTATGTTATTATGTGCTATGTGATGCATGAAAACTGTTAGACTTTGCTGGGCTGTCGAGCTCACTCTTGTAAATAACCACTTTTGCAGGTCAAGATTTTAAGGTAAAGATACGTGCTATGTGAGTTATAGAGATCTGTATTCACGAAGATTACTTATGTTTTATGAGAAATGTATTTCATATTTTGAACGTAACATGTTGTTGAAATGTAAGTTGAGCTATCCAATGTATATGGATCTTTAGTTATGATGTAAGACTTTGTATAGTCATTTTATTGTAACGATTCATGATATAAGATTGAATCAAAGAGATGTAATGTAATGGTTGCGATTCAGGGCAAGAAAGAAGAAAATGTATAAAAGTTTTAAATATTCCGTAATTTTATTAAGTTTAACATCGAATAATGATGTATTATTTAGAGGTTGAACGTATAGTTAACGACTGAAGTCGGGATTTAACTTGTATAGATTTTGGGGTCGTTACAGATGCCATGAGTAGGGCATTAAGTGAGCCATTACCCGATGATAGGAGAGTTAGGGATCACATTCTTCGGCGATTATTCCTGATCATCCTTCGGTATTGTTTCCTAGCGGATAACTCTTCCATGGTGTCGTCGCTTTAGTTAGTGCCACACGGGAGGTGGACGGTATTGGAGAGTTTGATTGGGGCTCCTATACCTTTGCCTATTTCCTTAGGGGAATGCGTATGCGCTCGTAGGGCTTAACGGAGGCTTGGCTAGGACTTTTCCCATTCATGCTGGTAAGTATTTTCTCTTTTATTTTCCCTTGTTCGGGTTAAGAGTGTTGACTGTCCACAGATATTTGATCTTGTATTGGTAGTTTTGGGCCTATGAGAGGTTTCCATGTTTGCGTCCCATTAGCCTGTTAAGTTTAGACACCTATCCACGGGGACGGCAATGGCATCATTCCACGTTGGTGGAGGTTTCTGTAGCTGAGGGTTTCACCCATTCTCGCTTATAGTTGGAGTTGTTGACAGTTGATGTCATTACATGGGTTCCTTACTCTGAGGACCATTTGATAGTTGGCTTTGAGAGTGGTTTCCCGACTGGTGTCGAGCATGTGATGTCCACCCGTCAAATTCCTCTCTTCACAGATGGAGGATGGGAGCTCTATTTAGGAGAGCGTGCTATCAGGAGCACCACAGAAGAGATTCGTATACCGATCTGTCCTCCTGCCAGGCGTTATTGGCCTGTGTCACAGCCGCCAATCAGTGATATCCCGTTGGTAGGAGTTGATGGCTTTGCTTTGTAGAGGGACCGTTCACTTAGGAGGCATTTTACCGTTGGTGGTTCCCTCATACCATCGGAGCTCAGACCCGCGCCACATAGTTTATGGGGGATATGGTTCCTGGCTCTGTCATGATGGCGGATTGGATTGCCTGCGTGTGAGAGCCTACTCAATTGACGTAGATTGATAGCTTGATCTAATAGTTGGACCGAGCACATTTTTTCATTCGACATTTGGGCAGAGATCCTTCTGAGGTGGATACTTTTGATCCTTGCAGCTCAGGGCTGGCCCTTCAGGTGACCCATATTCAGATGATTTTGTCGGTGCAGATCCTCAATTGTATCGGCCAAATATTCCCACTAGCGAAGATACAGTGACACATGAGGAGTTACATCAAATGGATAGGTTGGATGATTTAGACATCAACACTATTGACTTCTTCTGATGTATTTCTCGCTATATCTTTTGATAGGCCTCTTATTAGATATTGGGCGACTGTGCCCCATTTCCCTGTATTTTCCAGCTGTATACAGAGATGATGATGTACTTAGGAATGTATGTTTATTTTTTCATTCCCTACAATATATTGTCATCTATTATTTATCATGCATGTATTATGTTATGCATATGTATTTTTAGAGATGAGTTCAGCATTGACCCCTGGATGGTCTTATGATATGGCCCTACAGATGACTTCATCAAAAGTCAGTCGTATAAATCATACCCCACCAGTATTAGTGGCCTCCTGTTTGAGATCGTGGTATGACAACTTGTCCTCCCTAGATCGGGTGACAGTAGATCAGCTGATACATCACTCCATGACCCTCCTGATGTTCCAGGTTCCATTGGGTTTTATAGAGGGCATGTTGGAGCATTGGGTACCGGAGAGGTAGGTGTTCTAATTTGAGACCCATGAGTTGACTCCTTGGAGGAGTATGAGCATCTGACAGATTTGCCCCTGGACAGGCCTTGCGCTCGGATGGCTGTAGGAGATATGAACAGACAGTTTACGACCCTCACAGGTTTGAGGCGTAGGGTTGCCCTGGATGAGATCTCCTCAGGGCATGTAGTGTCCATGCATTTTTTGATTGACAGATTTGGCTCCTTGGACAGTTATGTGCAGTGCTCCGAGGATTTCACCACTTCGGAGGATGATTCGCGTGTTGCCAGAGTAGATGTACTCTTGATGTGCCTGGTGGCTTATCTGTATATGCCATTGTACATGGAACATTTAAACATCGGTGTGATTATGTTAGTGCGGGCTCTCCAGGAGGGACATACCATTTTACCTATGATTCTGGCAGAGACCTTGAGGTCGGCCAGGTATTGCCAGTCCCATTCTGTGGGGGTATTTACAGGCAGTTCGGTCTTGCTGTATGTGTGGTTTATGACACACTTGAGACCGATTGGCACATTCCGACGCCATGGGTATTATTTTTCCCATGAGATAGTCATGTCTTACTCCTTTTAGTCGGCGGAGTGCACAGATGCTGCTTCTTGGTCAGTTTTCTTATCAGGGATCGAGGATTCATTTGATATTATGTCGTGTTCAGGGCTTAATTAGTTCTGCCTACAACTTCACCACTCATGCATCTGGCATGGATTATCTTCCTCTGGATAGTTTGAGGGGCATAACCACTTATCATCCACTGATTGTGATGGCACAGTTTGACCAATTTCAGGATGTTCATCCCTTTGATGGGGCATTGGGTCAGCGTTTGTCATCTCGGCTTTTATCAAAAGAGGATTTATCCAGGATTTATGTCTGTTGGGCCCAACGTGAGAGGACTAATTTTACTACTAGCCATCAAGCCCGTTCTATAGAGTATTCTGCATGGTTGGAGGCAGCGATTGCATCGGCTAGAGTTGTATCCTCATAGCCGGTTATTGACAACAGCTCTAAATACCCCGATTCTCCCACTGAGGATGAGCTGTTTACTGGATTGACAGCAGCTCTGGTTGATTCCCCCAGTATTATTGCTACTCTAACTCTACATTCGGCAGAGTATTTAGAGCAGAGTCTACATCTAATGACATATGAGAGGGATCAGGCTAGGGCCTTGATGTTGAAATCTCTTTCTGGTAGAGATGTCGCTCTAGTTGAGAGAGATGATGCTCTAGCTCATAGAGATACCGCTTTTGCTGAGCAGGATGAGGCTCGATCATCTAGGGATGCAGTTGTTATTGAGCGGGATGGTGCTATATTTGCCCGAGATGCTGCTATTATAGATAGTACTGCATTGAGGTCCCATACTGCTGATATCATTGCAGAGATGAACATGTTCATTGATGAGCATAGTGTCAACATGCAGATGACTGTAGATCTCTTGGCTCGTGTTGATACCCTAGGGCAGGAGCTCACAGAGTTACCCCTTCTTCTGAGAGGGATGCCATGTTAGGTTTAATGGCGCGCTTATCCACTGGTTTGTAGATTAGCTTGGATTTTCCTGCACAGACTAGCTTAGCCATTTTTGTCACGTACAGGACACATTGTATATATCAAATAGTATTATATGGCAAGGAAATATATTTTGATTCACTTTCCTTTTAGTCATGCCTTGTTACTTGCTTGATAGTTGACTATTCTCCAGGGCTTGTAATCTTGACGTATTCTGAACTCCCCCTTGATGGATGGACATTGAGATGTCTCAGGGTCTTTCAGAATGGATCATTGATCTGTGTATTCCCTACCCTTTGGTGTCTTGGGACTGGTTTTTGTATGTAATTATGGAGAGGATTGTGGCTTTCATCTCTGAGGTTGACCGCCCCACATATGGTCGTCGGTACTCCTTTGTATTGGAAAGCCTAGGTAGTTTCATCTCTTATGGATTGGTGTTTCTCTTTGAGTACTCAACCGTAACTTAGATGGTCGCCAGTTCTCCCATTTATGTGGGGAGACCAAGTAGTTCCATCCCTTTGGTCTAAGCCGATGAGGTGTGGTTTGAAAGGGTTGAAGGATGATCCCAGTACCATTGACAAGTTTTTGTATTTTGGTAGGGGGTGAGACCGCACCATGAATGACTGCTTATGTTGTGACAACACGAGAATTTAGAAAATTTTAAAAAAAAAATTAAATGATGGATTTAAGGTCAAATGATAGACCTAGACAGAAAATGAGTGTATGCGTTTGATATTTTTGGGAAGGAATTTTGAATATTTCAAAATTCTGTGAAGGATTTAGATGAATTATTCAGGATTAAATGTATATGTGAATATGTTCTGTGAATATGGTTATGTATGTGTTCAGAATGTGGTTAAGGGTCAAGGGTTGACCAAATAAATTATATAAGTGTCAAACCCCAAGTATATATTAAGAACGACAACGTTTAGTTAGAAAACCCTAATGACTGATAAGAAATCCTAAAACCGGTTCTGAAACCCTAATTTAGAAATTAGAAACCCTAATCTGGGAATTTAAAGGATAATTATAATGCTTAAGTGATATTAATTATAATATTAATTAGGGTAAAGCTTAATTAATTAACAAACCCTAATTTTAGTTTTTTAAACCCTAATTATTCCGTCAAAACCCTAATATAAAATTGTGGACTTAATTGTTAAATTAGCAATTTAAATTGGGATAAATTAATCCTAATTAACAAGATTGATTTATGAATGGGAAAGTTTAATTTAATTCGAGAATCCTAATTACAATTTAGAAATATTAATTTTCTATTTTTTGAAAACCCTATGGGTTAATAACCGTGAATTTTAAGTCACTATATATGTATGTACATTATTGATATTTAAAACTTTGTGTTATACAGTGATTTAATATGTGACAACATATGTGAAGTGGTGCATGGATCAATAAACATATATACTATAGTTATGGATATATACATTTATAGATTTCATTAAAAAATAAAAGCTTCGTAACCTAATTATGCATTAGGTAAGACAATTAATTAACCTAAGGGTTATGGTAATAAGGAAATGTTGGTATTTAATATGTATACTAGCTTAAGTGGATAATCTTGTTATTTCAAGTGATTAATAATTTTAAACCTATTTCTTGTAAACCTAATTAGGTTATGAGCTAAAGTCACATGTATAAGTAATTAAATTTCATAAGATTGGGAATGGAAACCATAAATAAACAATTTGGGTAACATATATTAAAATTGTTAGACTATGTTTATTACACGGCCCAAAACAATTAAGGAAGAAGCCCAAAGGAAATAAAATGCAAACCAATACTTAGCCCACTTGATTAAGGGTATTTTAGACTTTTGATTAATCAAATTTGTGTATTAAAATAAAAGCAAATTGGGAGATATAATGGGCAAGGGGGGACCGGCCAATTAGGCCATTTTATGGCAAAAAGATTATGCTAATCAATGTCCATTAGTAGAAATCCTACACACAAGTACATGTGTGTCAATCTCCCATTGGTTGCAAATCTATTAAGCATCCTTAATCACATGATTAGGCTAATTGAAGAGACAAGGTGTAGTCTTTTATCCATGGGACAATAAAAATATGGGAGATAATAGTTACACTCATTCATTTGCTAGACATTCATTTTCTCTCATTCTTCTTCTTCTATTTTTCTCCCAAGCTAGTAGCATTCAAGAGAGGGAGTTCGGTTTTTGTGAGAGTGAGAGAGTGGTGTGCTAGTTTATTTGATGCATCCTAAGTTCATTACTTACTTTGGTAAATCAAGGAAGGTTGCCACTAAATCAAGGTATAACCTAATCTTCATCTTCTTCTTCTACTTTGTATTATAGCTTGAGTTTTGTTGGGGTTATGAACTAATACTTAAGATACCCTAGTTCTACATATTATCATGTATGGAACTAAGTATTTTGAGTGTTAGATCAAAGGCTTAGAGGAAGAAAATGAGCATATGTTCTCCAAGGGGTGAAACCCTTGTTTTTCTTCCACTAAATCTTATATAACTCAAGTTTTACAACTTGGATTTGTGATCCGTCAAAGGGGGATGCTAGATACATGAGTTATCTAGTAAACCCAAGTGATAGAACATAAATCTAGCAAGTATTGAAGCCATGGAGACTGTTTTTCCCAAAACAGTCCACATAGTATATTGAGGCTTTGAAACCCTAAAATAGCTAGTGTTCTATTTTTTCTTGAGGTTGTTTCGGTCAGTTTCAAGTCTTTTAAAAATTTGGGAAAAATCACAGAAATACCTTAAGAAGTTATCTACGTGTAGGAAAAAGAACGGACGCGTTTCAATTTATAGGTTATTCGTAATGGCTATTTCCGTAAAAGACTCCTAAATATTAACACTCGAATTTCTCACTGTGTATACACTGGAAAATTCCGAAATTTTTACAGTAGGTTTATATATGTTATGAGAGTATACCCTGAAAAGTTCAGATGTTTCTGAGCAAAACTCGATTTATGAAAAATGAAGCAAGATCCGAGTGTTTTAGGCACTTTAAAATTTGTAAATCATTTTCTAAAATTCTAGAAAACTTTGGGGATCATTGTTGGGTCATAAACTGTCCAAATCCAGAAAATGAGAATTTTTAGAATCAGTTTGCTATTTTTTCTAAAAATGATTAAGTTATGAATAAAAGAAAATAATTAGTTAAATGATGTCTTAAATAAGAAAAATATGATTTTAATGCTTGAATACTCCTAATATATAATATTATGACTATTTTAGGGCATTTTGGTAATTTATAATAAAAAATATTATTTATGACCTTTTATGGATATTAAATAAGAGGTTTAATAAAGGGTGAACAATTAGAATAAATTGTTTATTAATCTAATAAATTATTAAAATATTAATAATATTAGAATATGATATTTTTAAGTAAAGAAAAATATTAAGATTAAAACTTCATTAAAATATTATTAAATGGTTAATAATATTTGATTTAAGCATTAATAAATGATTAATGTATTATTAAATGATTAATAATATTAGATTAAAATATTATTAAAAGATTAATAATATTAAATTAAGTATTATTGGATGATTAAAATATTATTAAGAGAATTAATAATATTAGTAATATATTGAAATATTATTAAGATTAGTAAGCGAATAAAAGTATTATTAGTGAACTAATAATACTAAGAGGTGAATTAAATATTATCAAGATTAATAATATTAAGTGAATTAAAGGTAGTTGTTATCTGAAAATTATTGCAAGTCTTAAATAACATAATTCATTAATCATAATGAATTAATGAACAAGGATCAAGAGCATAAGTCTTAAATAACATAATTCATTAAATAGCATAATTATTTAAAACTACATCGTTTTGGAGTGACCGCGAGTGGCATTTTTGTAAATAAAAGAAAAAACAAGTGGGACCACTCTCTTTTAAGCCACTCCAAAACGACGTAGTTTTAAATAGTTATGCTATTTAAGAAATTATGTTATTTAAGACTTATGCTCTTGATCCTTGCTATATATATATATATATATATATATATATATATATATTGATTGATAATAAATTATTGAAGATAATTATTAAGTGTTCAGGCAGAGTTTAATTAAACTTAGACTCGAGAAAAGTCTGACTAGACCGTCGGGATGTTAGAATTGTACCGAACTCAACTCGGACTGCAATAGTTTGACTTGATGCTAAGTGTTATGTGTTGTATAGATTGATAGGGTTATGTGTTATGTGTTTAGGTTATTTTTTTTAATACTGTGATGATATTATTCTAACTTAGAAATACATATTATTAATAATAGGTCTTCAGACAAAGCTTATTAAATTGCATAGCGGTAGTCAACGGTTCAGGCAGGTTTTACTTAACTCTACTAAGAGTTGTTTTATTCAGATATGCTTATGGTTAATCATTACTGATTGCCATGTGAAATTGTACTTTGTACATATTGCATGTATAAGTTAGGTATGAAAGGCTGATCACCTTCATTACCAGTTGATCCAGATATATTTGTTCATGTTCAATACTTGTTCAGTCAAAAGTTTGTTCGTGCTAGTTCTCAATTATATTGATGAATTATAGCCAGCCTATTATTCAGACTCTTTCAATCATGATATATCCTTAAATTGTATTTAAACTTGCTGGGCAACTTTCATGCTCACCCTTGCTATATCATGATAAACATTGCAGATAAGGCGAATGCGTTCGGATACAGGAAAAAAGGATAATGCCAAGTTCTGCTTGGGATAAAATGTGCAGCTAGTTTGTAATAGTATAGTTTGATAATAATGTTAGGTGTTAGATAGTTTATAAATTGTGTATAAGTTAAGGTTACTCGATTTTGGGGTGTAAAGTGTATTGTATAAACAATTTATGTTTATATCTTCCGCAAATAGTTATAAAATGATTGTACCAGATCCGTGGTGATTCGGGACCTGGATTTGGGGCTCTCACATATGTACTCCCATTGATGAGGGGAGATCAGGTCTACGTAGTTCCAACCTAGCATGAAAAGGTTGAAAGTTATAGGTGGTGAAGAGGGTGTAGAGATTTTTTTGTTTTTTCTGTAGTTAGACCGAACTATAAAAATGGTTGCCTACGTACACCCGTGTATTGGGGAGATCAGGTCTGCGTAGTTTGTCCCTAATGGGACAAACTGAAGTTGTGAGGAAGTATTTTATCCCTAATGGGACAAACATGAAGTTGAAATATTTATCCCAAGTGGGACAAACTGAAGTTGTGAAAGGTTTATCCCTAATGGGACAAACTGAAGTTGAAATGTTTTATCCCTAGTGGGACAAATTGAAGTGGTGAAAAGGTTTTATCCCTAGCGGGACAAACTGAAGTTGTGAGGATTGTATGTAGTGAGAAAGGTTTTGGAAACCTGAATTGACTGATGGATCCGATGATCTAGAACCAGGATGTTGGAGTCCCCGGCAGAGTCGCCTCCTGTCGACGTCGGGATTTTTATTTGTCACTTCCTGTTCTTATCTTTTGGTGTTCTCATGTTAGGTGAGATTTGTTTGAAAAAAATAGTTTGAAAAGGTCCAACATGTATATGTCGACGATTTGACTATAAGAGTCGCCAGTTGGTTATTTTTAAATGGTTGCACCAACTCAACCAAGAAAAAGTTTGCACAAAGACCTAGTGATGTGACACTATTTAACTAGTATGCAAAATTGAAATTCGTTAGGGTCTGAGAGCTTGACTAAGCGGAGGAAAAGTGTTAGGCACCCCCCGACTTTCGTGATAACACGGTTACCGCCACTTTTCATTTTAAACTTTTACCTGCTTGTTTGTGTGTGTGTGTGTAGGTCTATGTGCTGTTGTTTGGAAATAGTGTTATGCCTCGTTCGCACCTATATACAAAGGGTTTGACTTTTGTATAAAAGTTCAATTTTAACGAGATATGACAATGATGTTTTGTAAAACAGGTTTTTCAAACCCTTATGCTCAATAGTAATTGAGGCCTTTGATACTTCCATTTTATTATGTGTTCGGCTTGATTGCTTTTATTATCGAGATGCAAGGCATCTTTGAGAAAATAAGATACATAGCAGTGTCGAACTCCTTATGGGCATGAAAGTCATCTAAGGAAATTCAGACACCGTAAATAATTTACAAGATGGCTGTAGCTAGAAATGTCCATCACGGGAACCGAATCTAGATTCAGAATCTGAATTTGTGATCACATGATTCCTAGGCTCACATGATAAAGCAATATGTGTAAAAGCTAGAAAATTGTCTAGATTTGAATAAATCTAAGCATTCCAACTTCAACGGTTCCAGTTTAGTCACCATGAACCGGTTAAAGTGATAAATAGCCAGATTTAGGCAAATCTAGCCCGCAGGCTAATAAAGCCAGAAAAAGAACTAGATTTAAGTAAATCTAAACCATTCCAACTTCAACGGTTCCAGTTTAGTCACCATGAATCGGTCAAAGTGAGAAATGGCCAGATTTAGGCAAGTCTAGCCCGTAGACTGATAAAACAGTTATATATATAAATGATCAACTGCCACGAAGTAAACTCCGGGCAAGACTTTTGAATGTATATACATACATATATATATATATATATATATATATATATATATATATATATATATAAGCAGTAAATGCACCGGATGTATATCCAGGTTCAATCAAACAGAGTTTGATAACAAGAAGTATATACATAAGTATTTATATATATACAAAAGAAGTAAACGCACATAATATTATATTCGGGCTCAATCGAAGCAGTTCGATAATATATCTACTCACGTTGAGAGTCGCATCGTGTGGGTATGCCCAGATCATCGATCTGTGGCTTTTTATTGCTTATATATATATATAAATGATAAAAAGCTTAAAATTTTGAAATATCTTACAGTGGGCTGCCAAGAAGACTTCAGATAACTTTTGATGCCTGAAAACTCAATTTCCACCAGTTAAATTTCAATATGTAGCAAAACACGAGCTTACAAGTGTTTAGAAAGAAGAATCACTTAGTTTAGAGTACTCTATAAGTGTTTATGAGTTGAAATGGACAGAGTTTTCTCTCCTTTTTCTATTTCTTTTTTTTTCAAATGAGTAACCAAAGGCTCTTATTTATAGACCTGATGGTCGCAGGTCTACTAACGGCAACCGCGGGTCTACCTGCGGCTGCCATAGTTGCCCCGAGCCATGTGGGTCCCGTCGTCTCAAAGTACGTGCACTCGTGCTCCGCATTGTCGGCTCGAACCTTCATAACTTTCAATTCGAGCATCCGATAGAGGCGTGCTATACCTTTTTGGAATGTTGTTGTCGAGAGCTACACAATGACAAGAGATAAGAGGTTGTACGAAGCAGGGAAGATGGGTCCATGACCAGATCTTTAAGTCTTCAAATTCTATCCGATATGCTGTCTTGTGTAGTAGTCACTCGGGATTTGAGCTATGGTTCTTGTGGAACAGTTTTGCACGAAATGTTGGTTGAAATGATGTTGAGACGACGTGAATGTAGTATCGAGGTGAAAAAATGATGATTTTACCCCTCACTGGGGTTATCTCCGATTTTGTGCTGATGTAGAAGTCGTTGCTCAGGGTTATCTCTGAGATTGGGCTGATGTGAATGCTGAATGTCGTCAGGGTTGTCTCTAAGATGTGCTTGACCTCCCAGGGTTGGAACTGAGTGCCTCGGGGTTGTCTTCGAGGTTGGAACTGACTTCTCCGGGGTTATCTCCTGAACTAGAACTGCATCCTTTGGGGTTATCTCCGAGGTTGGAACTGAATCTCCCGGGGTTGTCTCCGGGATTGCAACTGAGTATCTCGGAGTTGTCTCCGAGATTGAAAACTGAGTATCCCGTGGTTGTCTCCAAGATTGAGCTTATTTGACTTCTAGGGTTGTCTCCGGAAGACAATTTTGCCCTCCTACAGGGTTAGTAATAGGAATTCAAAATTTCGAGTGTCTACACCTACAAATCCAGCAGTAAGACAAAATACAGTCTATTCACATGACCTCAGAGAAATCATAATAAACACGATAGTACATCATATCAAGACAAATCAATAACTTCTCAAACAATATTTAAATCTTAACTTGTTATCACTGATATAGTGCATGTGTGCTCAATAACTATGCTAACTGATATAAAGTTAAATACAACACATAATAAACCTCTTTAAAGGAATCAAATAGTGAAAACTCAAGAAATCCAAAAAGCAAGCAAGATCCGACTAAAATCAAACAGTTACCAAATTCAAGGGTCAAAATGGGATACTTATGCTTTATTTATTCATAAATGGGGGCTTTTCGCTCTTTTACCCATTTTTCACTTTTTATTTTTCTCATGGCTGTGCAATGTCTAGTCCTCTTAGGCTTTTCAATGCTACCCCTTAGCAAGCTTTCAACCAACGACTCCCAAACTTTAAGGCTTTAGGGCGTACTTACTCAAGTAACAAAGGCCATAGAACTAGACTAATCACTGTGTTTTTTCATTTTTTTTCTTTTATTTTCCTCTTTTATATATATATATATATATATATATATATATATATATATATATATATATATATATATATATATATATCCCAAAATTTTCCCCAAACTTAAGTTCCTTGACTAATCTTAGCCATCTCTGCCTATTCATGACTTTCTTTCATTCAAACTAGCATTATCCTTAAGAATTCCATTATGTGTCCATTTAAACTCAATCAGTCAACATAGCTATTTCTAAGGTGCTAACATGATTATACCAGTTTCAAATAGATAAAGATTTAATTCATGATAAGAACTCATATCAAAGTCTTAACAGTCAATACTATGCTTGTTTACTCAATTCTAATCTCATCATTGGCCAAAACAGACTCTTACTATCTAACAGCTGGAATCATGCAAGTATAAACTAAATGCAACATAAAACAGTAAACTAACTAATATTTTTGAGATTTTTCAAATTTTTCAGTTTTTTTTATATGACTCACAAACTATTTACAAAAACTATACTACTATGCAAACAAAACTACAACTTAAACTACAAATGCAACTACATGAATGCAAACTAACTGACATGAAAACAAACTAAACTAACATATGCAAACTAAACATACTTATCAAAATAGAAACTAAAACATTGAACAAAAAATTAAAACTAACTGCCCCAAACTTAACACTTACAATGTCCTCATTGTAAAAATATTGCAATAAAGTAAAGAGGACTTCCCTATAATATGTTAAGCCTGTGGTGGTGGTGTTGGTTATGGAATCACTTCTTAACAGGGTATTGTGGCATTGGCTTTGGGTCTGAAACTGGAACTGGTCCGCATCGGCTGGATTCAATCTTTGTAAAGCCGCATTCAATGAGGCAAAGGAACTATTCATTGTATTAAACATGTGATCCTGCCTTGCTACCAGTCTCTTCATCTTTCTATCAGCTTCTTTGTCTCTAGCATCAATATCCCTATGAAGACTACGAAATTGAGTACTAAACAAATACTTGTCTGGCGACTACTTCCCGCAGCTTCCTCCTCACCAGTCACCTCATCAGCTCTAAACTCGTCTTCCTCCGAGGTATCCTCTGACTCCTTCTCATTCGGAGCATCAGGAAATACAAAGCCTAAACTGTGACGACCCAGAATTTCAAACAAGTCAAATTTTAAGAATAAATTTTTTATTTAATATTGATATTGATTATCAATATTGTGCTGAGTATCTGTGAAACGAGTTTAGTAAGATGGTCAAACTGTGTATTGACTGAGAAATATGAGTGGAGATATGTTTAACAGATATTGAAAACCCTAACTCTAGTTATAGATAGGGACTCGATAATAATACATTGATTGTAAGTGTATCTGTGTGTATATGTTTGTACTGTATAAAATTATTTATCAATGATTGATCAAATAAGGTATAACCTTAGTAAACCCTAATGAGAGATTAGAAACCCTAATATGTGATTAAGAAACTCTAACGAATAGTTAAGAACCTTAATTGTATTTTGGAAAATCTTAATTTTATATTCGGGAACCCTAAATCCTAATTAGCAAACCTTAATTGAGATTATCAAACCCTAAGGGTTAGAATTAAAAGCAATGATGTCAAATGATTAGAATACCCTTAAAATCACGAGGGAAATTACTAAAGTACCCTTTTTTGGGGGGCAAAATAACCAAAATACCCTTTACTTATCTTTTAAGTTAAGAGATTTGGCCAAATCTAGTGAGTCATCACATTTGATCTCCCATGTGCTCTAAAATCTCAGCCATATCTGTTTTTTATTGCCACCTTGCATAACTTAGATTCAATGAATCAAAAGATAAGGATTAAAGAGAGAGAAAGTGCAAAACTTAGCTCATTTGTTATCCAACATTCAACCAACTCCTCTCTCTAAAGCCACGAGTTAGACTAGTAAATCAGTCATTAACCAAGCCCTTAAAACATCAAGATTAGTGGTGGAAAGCCTAGATCAAAGATTTTGCAAGAGAGGTATAAAACCCTAACCCTATTTAATCTTGTATGCTTAGATAAACTATGTGTTTATATGTTTAAATTCATGCTATAAGATGTTATTTGGTGATCTAAGATGTTATATCATAGATCCATAACATCAAAGCGCTTAAAAATCAAGTTTTGAAAAACTGTCGAGAACCCTAGTTCTATGACCTGACAACCGAATGCCAGAGGCCATATAACTAGATCTGTTTATGAGTTGTTGGGTTTGATGTTATAAACTTTTAGTATGCTATGTGGGCTGTAATATGGAAGTGGAATCATGCTAATAGCATGTCCAGATTATAAGTTATTGATGGTCAAAGTAGGTTGACCGACCATGACCAAGTGTTTCTGGGTAACCCAGAAATTACCCAGGAAGGTCTGACAAGATTTTCTTGAGCCTTTATCTGTCAGATGTTATGTGATTTGATTATGTTGTTGTATCAATGTTATACTCTTGTATATGGACTATAGATTCATGGCCTTAGATCCCTTAAACAACAAACAAATTTAAAGTAGTGGACGGTCAAAGTAGACTGTCTGAGCACGAATTATGTTTTCTGGAATTTCCAGAAAACTCAAGAACACAGTTTCTAACAAGGTTTGACCAAGCCAGATCTTGTGATTGTGATGTAGTTTTGCTATCTTAGAGTAGTGATGTTTTTTCTTTGACATGAGGAATACATGCTTGAACCATTTAAACGCCTAATCTATGACCAGAACCCAAAGATAATCTAGCTACAAAGTGCCTACATGGAACTGACTGGGTTTCTGGGTAATCCAAAAAATCCAGAAACGTTCTGATAGTGAGCTTGAAGGCTTAGATCTTCATGTTGTGATGTTGTATGACCTTGATGATTGTTGGATCATGTGACGCCCCCAAAATAGGTATACATCACCCATTCTGAGTCGCCAAATACATGGTACAGAAAATAACTACAATTTCATTATTATAATTGTCATGCAAAATACGACAACACATATACTGTGAGTTTAAATACAAATATTGTCTTCTAGACAGTATTCAAACTCAAATTAGTCCTCATTACAATTATTGATACATTATTTTATAAAATAGTGAGGACTACTAAAACAACTTTCTAGAACAATCATTCCATACCCCGACTAGTACCCGCTACATTCTCGCCTCCTGAGAAGAAAAATGGAACAAAAAGGAAAAGGGTGAGCTCAACTAGCCCAGTAAAGAACATTATGACTAAGATAATATAGAATAAATTATCGTTAGTCCTCAATAGGAAAAAATCTAATAGAATATAATAGACAACGAGTTTTAGATCAATATTCACAGCGAAAATAATAATTCATTAGAAGAGTTAAGTAGAGAATGAAATCTACTATCTTCTATGATTTTAAAGACCATCATAAATATTTTATCCCTGTGACATCAATCAATTTACATCTTGAATCAAATACTCATATTTGCAATACGACCAAAATATTCAATCGTATTCCCAGTTGGTTATGTTCATCTCAACACCTATTCATCTTTGCACTACAGGCCAAAGATATTCATCATGTAATCGTTCATCTTTGCACTACAGGCCAAAGATATTCAGTTATATCACCATTTAGGACTGAGAATGATGAAAATATTTTAAAGAAAAATGAATCTAGTGAGATAAAAGAATAAGGATTAAGGATTCGTATTTTAGTTCATCTATATTCAAAAATACTCCATAATAAATCATTGTGGAGCAAAATTCAAGAATGAAGATCAAAACATGGATACAATAAAGCTAGTAACCATAATAAACAACTTGAACAAGAAAAGAAAATTTTAATTTTTTTGTTAATAGTGCCGTATACGTGAATAGTAACCCCGACACAAAAAGACAAGAATTTCACAAGAAAAATCTTACCAATATTTCGGTATAATGATATTAAAAGAAATAACATCATTTACGAAAAAAATAACATCTCTTACCTCAAAAGGACAGTACTTCTGACTGGAATACCATATATAATGATGAAGAAAACTTGCACAGTATAGAAACACTCAAAGTATCGAAATACTCACAAAAATACGCTCGATAATATAGAGAGAGAAAACTTCAGATTCTGGTGTAATTTTCAAGTCTAACTTAAGTATCCTATTTATAGGAAAATGCTTAGAACACCAAAGCAGAAAATTTAATAAAATAATAATACTTATTAAATTTTTTCACGCCCACCTCTTGAAATCTGAATTCAGCACATTTACAACACATGCGGGGCCCACCAAATTGCAAAAAACGCTTTTCTTAAAATAAATATTTTAAACTCCAAAAATTGATTATTTCGAAACTTCAATAATTCATAATAAATAGTCCTTTTATCAGAAAAATTTAAATCTTATGTTCATTTCATAGAAAATTTAATTCTCTACAATTTTGTAGCTTTAAGTTTTTTCAAATTCTAAACAGAAATTGATCGAAATCCACATACGGACGATTTTGCAGGCTCTAATCAAATTTCAGTCAAAAATAGGATCCACCAACATGTTTAACATATTTTTAGCATTTATTGTAACAAAAATAATCGTCCTCCTCATTTATTCATATATCACACATTCATTGTAAAAATATCACCATTATTATATTA
The DNA here is from genome assembly GCA_016801055.1 of Panax notoginseng. Lineage (NCBI taxonomy): Eukaryota > Viridiplantae > Streptophyta > Magnoliopsida > Apiales > Araliaceae > Panax > Panax notoginseng. The sequence continues at coordinate 131,934,691 of CM029016.1, forward strand.
TTATATAATCACATTATACATTTATAATGTAATATAATATTATATTTGAATGAATTATTGTATCAGAAAAGATAAAATATCAATTTTCAACAAATGTCACTTTTCTAAAAATTCCTCCATTTATATCCACATAAAATAAATATTTTCCTTATCATATAAATTAATAATTAATTATTCACAAATAATATTACAGAATCACAATAATGACAACCAGGTCGTTCCCAAGAAAGAGGGGGCCTTCCGGTAAAGACTTCTCCTTACTGACGCGCAATTAAATAACCTCTCCTAGACAAAACTTCTTTAGACATTGCTAATAATGCTATCTAATAATATTATTCAAATAATATAAATTATTGATATGATAATTAGAAATACTGTGCAATGACAATTATTGAATCAACAATATAAAATATCAACGCAGCAATTATTGAATCAATAAAATATTGAACAGTAATTACTGTAACAATTATTGAGTAGTGACTTCTTACGTAAGAATGAATAATTGGTGCAATACCGTGTGCTACTGTGCAATACCGCGTATTACTGTGTTTTAACCACCGGGTATTTCAACAGTGTTAACAGTAACAATTACGCCGTTATTTATAAAAAACTCATAATTGTCGTTTTTTTCATCCAATCGCTTTCCGTTATGGGGCCTATGAAAGGTTGCGCCGTCGTACGAATACTCCCCCGACAGCAAGAATATTCCATGACCAAACGAATATTGCACGACAACAATGAATATTTTATAACCACTTGCTTATTTAAAATATTTGCGCATTTTACCCATAATTAACCACATTAATCAAATCAACCCCTTACTATTTTAAAATAATAAATAGAGAAAATTCCATTTTATTCATAAAAGTTGGGGTGTTACAACCTCCCCTCCTTATGAAATTTCGTTCTCGAAATTGATGTACGTACCTGGTGTTTCGAAAAGGTGAGAGTACCTCACTTTCAATTCTGTTTCCAACTCCTGGGTCATTTTCTCAATAGCATGGTTCCTCCACAAAACTTTGACTTGTGGTATAACCTTTGTGCATAGGACATGCTCTTTCCTATCCAAGATCTTGACAGGTACCTCCTCGTACGTTAAATCTTTGGCTATCTCATCTGGTTCTAACTCAATAATGTGGTTTGGGTCTTTCACATATTTACGAAGCACAGATATGTGAAAAATATTATGAACATGAGACATGCTTGGAGGTAACGCGAGTCTATAGGCCACATTTCCTACTCGGTCAAGAATCTCAAATGGACCAATAAATCGTGGATTGAGCTTTCCTCTTTTCCCGAATCTTGTAACTCCCTTCCATGGAGCAACATGTAACAATACATGATCCCCAATATTAAATTTCACGTCCTTTCGATGGAGATCTGCATAACTCTTTTGTCAATCCTGTGCCGTTTGTATACATTGTCGAATCATTTGGATCTTTTCTGTAGTCATATATACCAACTCTGGTCTCAACAACGTTGCTTCTCCTACCTCATCCCAATATATTGGAGAGCGACACTTTCGTCCATACAATGCTTTGAAAGGAGCCACACCTATACTTGTCTGATAACTATTGTTGTAGGAGAATTCCACCAATGGAAAATACTTATCCCAACTCCCTTTGAAATTTAGGACACAGAGTCTTAATATATCTTCAAGAGTTTGAATAGTCCTTTCTGATTGCCCATCCGTTTAAGGATGGTATGCCGAATTGAATCGTAAATCCGTGCCCATAGCTTTCTGCAAGCTAACCCAAAATTATAAAGTGAATCTTGGGTCACGATCTAAAACTATGGATACTGGCATGCCATTCAATCTCACAATCTCATTCACGTACATACGAGCAAGACGTTCAAGGGAATAAGTCTCCCGTATAGGCAAGAAATGAGCAGACTTGGTTAATCTATCAACAATAACCCAAATCGCATCTATGCCTTGCGAAACCTTAGGAAGACCCGTAACGAAATCCATAGTAATGTGTTCCCACTTCCATTTTAGAATCTCAAGTTGTTGAAATGGACCCTTTGGCACTTGATGCTCCGCCTTTACATGTTGACAAGTTAAAGACCTCGAGATAAACTCCGTGATTTCTCTCTTCATATTGCTCCACCAAAATGTATGTCGAAGATCATGATACATTTTGGTACTCCCAAGATGGATTGCAAACGGTGTGTTATATGCCTCCATCATGATTCTATACTTCAAGTCAGAATCGTTAGGAACACAAAGTCTGGAGTTGACTCGAAGTATTCCTTCTTCATTGATTCTTGCTTCTGGAACAGCACATTCTTGCACTTTCTTCTTCAAACGCATCAACTCCAGGTCCGTAGTTTTAGCAACTTTAAATTTATCGATTAAAGTCGGTTCTACTTGTATATTTGACATCATCATACGGGTCCTTGGAGTCTTTAACTCTATCTCCATCCTTTACAAGTCATACCAAATGGGCCTTTGTCTTGACAATATCCCACTCGTACCCGCATATGATCTTCTACTCAATGCGTCAGCTACTACGTTCGCTTTTCTAGGATGGTATTGAATGGTATGATCGTAATCTTTCAACAGCTCGAGCCAACGTCATTGCCGCATGTTGAGTTCCTTTTGGGTGAAGAAATATTTGAGGCTTTTATGATCTGAATATATCTCCACTTTCTCCCCATATAGATAGTGTCTCCAGATTTTCAATGCGAAAACGACTGCTGATAACTCCAGATCATGAGTAGGATAATTCCTCTCATATTCTTTGAGTTGTCGCGAGACATAAGCTATAACTTTCCCATGTTGCATGAGAACACATCCTAACCCTTTACCTGAAGCATCGCTATAGATAACAAATCCATCCGAACCAGATGGTATTGTCAGAACAGGTGCCAAAATGAGTCTCCTCTTGAACTCTTAGAAACTCTTCTCACATTGCTCGCTCCATACGAATTTTGTATCTTTTCAAGTCAGCTGAGTTAACGGAGTAGCGATTCGAGAAAATCCTTCCACGAATCTCCGATAATAACTAACTAAGCCCAGAAAGCTACGTACTTTGGTCACCGACTTCAGTTACTCCCAACTTTGTATTGCTTCATTCTTCGATGGGTCAACAGATACTCCATGTTTTGACACCACGTGCCCAAGGAATGCTACTTTCTCAAGGCATAACTTGCATTTCTTCTGCTTGGCATATAACTTGTTTTCATGAAGCCTTTGAAGTACCAGCTTCAAATGGTGCTCATGATCTTCACGACTTTTGGAATAGATGAGGATGTCATCAATAAAGATAACAACAAACTGATCTAAATATTCCTTGAACACACGGTTCATTATATCCATGAAAGCCGTAGGAGCATTAGTTAATCCATAAGATATAACTAAGAACTCATAATGCCCGTACCGAGTTCTGAAGGTAGTCTTTGGAATATCCTCAGTTTTAATCTTAAGCTGATGATATCCAAAATGAAGATCGATCTTTGAAAAGAATTATGCTCCTTGCAACTAGTAAAATAGGTCATCAATGCGAGGTAGCGGATACCTGTTCTTAATGGTGACATGGTTCAATTCCCGGTAGTCAATACAAAGTCGCATACTCCCGTCTTTCTTCTTTACGAATAAAACAGGAGCACCCCAAGGAGATGTACTAAGACGAATGAAAATGATGTCCAACAAATTCTGTAGTTGGACCTTTAACTCCTGTCCGACTCCCGAAGTTCAATAGGAGCCATTCAATATGGGGTCTTAGAAATGGGCTTTGTACCAGGTTCAAGGTCAATAAAGAATTCAACTTCACGTTTTGAGGGTAGACCGGGAAGTTCTTCAGGAAATACGTCAGAAAATTCACTAACAACAGAAATATTATTCAAATATGTCGTGTTTTTGTTCAAGTCCGTGACATGGGCTAAGAAAGCTTGACATCTATTTTTTAATAAACGAATAGCTTTATAGCTTGATATGACAGTGATTGACTTTAGTGATTTGGTTGCTTGAATTCGCATAACAGGTTGGTTAGGAATATGAAAACTAATAACCTTACGAAAATAATCAATTTTGACATGATGAATAGTTAACCAATCAATCCCTAAAATCACATCAAATGCAAGTATTTTCAAAGAAATAAGATCGACATGTAATGTGATGGTACCAACTTGGATCAAGTAAGATTTATAAACAGTAGATCTAATGAAAGTTTCTCCTAACGGAGTCTCAACAGATAAGTCAAAGTCTAATTTTTTCGGAGCCAAGTTCAAACGTTGAGCACAAGCAGGAGAGATAAAAGAATGAATAGAACCGGTATCCAATAAGGTATAAACTTCACTAAAGTTTATGATAAGCTTATCCGTGATCACCTCGTTCGGGTTCCTCACGTTTTGGGCAGTCACAACAAACGCCCTTCCAGGAACCACCAACTTTGACTTGTCTGGGACAGCCTTTGGAGTCACCATCCCCATTGGACTTGATTTCACTACAAGACAATCTCTAGCTATATGACCTTCCTTTCCATAGTTATAACACACCTTGGATTGTTGTGGGCAGTTTGGGCTGATGTGTCCCTCTTTCCCGCATTTATAACAAACGACCGGTGATCGTTCTCCTCTCCTAGAAATAGTTGATGTTGGTGTTGACGTCTTCATGTTATCATTGTTGTACCTTCTCTTTTTGAAATCTCCTCCCGACTCGCTTCTTCTATTATCATGGCCATGATTACCACCCGAGTGGTTACCGCTTTTGTCCGTATTCTTTCCTCCCTGTTGGTAATCATTGCTCCGATGGCTGCTGCCACCGGTATGACCCTGGTTGTGGTCCCTCGGTTGAACATATTCATTATCTCGCTCTAATAATTGAGCCCTGTTGAAAACATCTAAATATAGAGAAAATTTGTTAAAGGGATAGATCCATAAATAAGATAAAATAAGAGGCTTGGGGTGCTGATTTTTAAGAGAAAAAAGACGGGGAAACCCTGCAGAATTCGCTTTACACTTGCCATACAGTGTATTTTCCCACTTTAAACACATGTGAGCTCATATACAGCTCTCTTTTGTACCTACAAAAGCCAGTGTTTACCCACTCTAAAGATATAGAAGTCTTTTCTAGCAGTCAGCTGTAAGCCTTCTCACACACTTTAGAGTCTTTATCTTCATATTTGCACACACCCTTCTACACGTTGAGAGTCGTGTTGCTTGCTTTTGCCCGAACTTCGGTCCGTGATTTTATTTCAGTCTTATATATATATATATATATATATATATATATATATATATATATATATATATATATATATATATGAACTGCTATCGAACTCTGTTCGGTGAGCCTGGATTTTATATCCGGTGCATTTACATGCTTTTATATATATATATATATATATATATATATATATATATATATATATATATATATTTACGGCTTTTATATATATACATGCTTACTGCTTTCATACAAATTGCGGTATCATGTAAGCCTAGGAATCATGTGATCACAGATTCATCCCACTGGATCTAGATTCGATTCCTGTGATGGACAATTTTAGCTGTAAGCAGCTTGTAAATTATTCTGCGGTGTCTGAATTTCCTCAGATGGTTTCCATACCCACGAGGAAGTCGGCATTATTTTGTACATTATTTTCGTACGGATGCATCGCAGCCGTCAAATAAAATCAACCAAGCCGCGCATTTAATAAAATGGGAGTGCAAAAGGCCTCAATTACTATTGAGCGATATGGTTTGAAAAAACCTCTTTTATAAAATATCATTGGCATATCTTGCTAAAATTGAATTTTTACATAAATTCAAACCCTGCGTATATAGGTGCGAATGAGGCCTCGTACCACTTTCAAATAACAGCACATTGACTTACACACACACACACACATATTCAGATAATAGTTTCTTGAAAAGAGACGGTCACCGTGGTAACACGGATGTCGGGGGGTGCCTAACACCTTCCCCCCACATAACCAAGTCCCCGGACCCTAAATGGATCTCGGTTTCACCGACCCGTATAGTAGTGTCACATCACTGGGTCAATGTGCAAACCTTTTCTCGGTTGTGTTGGTACAACCATTTAAAAAACCAACTGGCGACTCTTAACAGTCCATTGTCGACATTATACATGTCGGACCTTTTTCACTTATTTTTTCAAATAAATCTCACCTAAAATGAGAACACCAAAGAACAAGTAACGGAAAGGGACATCTAAAAATCCCTACGTCGACACTCAATAATGTGGTTTGAGTCGTCCACATATTTACGTAACATCGATACGTGAAAAACGTTATGAACACGCGACATACTTAGCGATAAAGCGAGTCTATAGGCCACAGTTTCTACTCGATCGAGAATTTCAAATAGACCAACAAATCGAGGGTTGAGATTTCTTTTCTTCATCGACTCTTACTTCTTGAATAATGCCTTCTTGTACCTTCTTTTTTATATTCATCAGCTCTGGTGTATAGCTTGAGCAGTTTTAACTTTATCGATTAAAGTCCATTCTACTCGTATATCATCACGTTGGTCCCTAGAGTCTTTAACTCTATCTCTATCATTTATAAGTCATACAAAATGGGTCTTTGTGTTCAACAATCTCGCACTCGTACCCACATACGATCTTCTACTCAACACGTCAGCTACCACGTTTACTTTTCCAGGATGGTATTGAATGGTATGATCGTAATCTTTCAACAGCTCTAGCCAACGTTGTTGTCGCATGTTGAGTTCTTATAAACTCTTCTCACATTCCTCGCTTCATTCGAATTTTGTATCTTTTCGAGTCAGCTGAGTTAATAGAGTAGCGATTTGAGAAAATCCTTCCACGAATGTCCGATAGTAACCAGCTAAGCCTAGAAAACTACGTATTTCGATTACTGACTTAGGTTGCTCTCAGCTGCGACTCATATCCCAATCTTGGATAGCACGTCACAATGACACCTATCAGTTTACCACCGCAGGAATATGACATCCCCTACTTAGAGTCTGGCTTCGGTGCATTCCACAAAGGAAGTCACCAGATAGAGACTAGGGTACCAACACCTGTAGTTGAGTTTCTAACTCCTGAAGTTTAATATGAGCCATTCGATATGAGATTTTAAAAATGGGTTTTGTATCGGGTTCAAGATCAATACAAAAATTCAATATCACGCTCTAGGGGTAGGCCAGGAAGTTCTTCAGGAAATACGTCAGGAAATTCACTAATAACAGAAATATCATTCAAATATGACGTATTTTTGTTTAAATCCATGAAATGGGCTAAGAAAGCTTGACATCTATTTTTTAATAAGAGAATGGATTTATGGCTTGATATGACAGTGATTGACTTTAATGGTTTGGTTGTTTGAATTCGTACACAGGTTAGTTAGGAATATGAAAACTAACAACCTTACGAAAAAATCAATTTTAGCATGATAAGTGGTTAACCAATCAATCCCTAAAATCACATCAAATGCAAGTATTTTCAAAGAGATAAGATCAACAGGTAATGTGGTGATCCCAACTTAAATCAAGCACGATTTATAAACTGTAGATGTAATGAAGGTTTCTCCTAACAAAGTTTCAACAAATAAGTCAAAGTCTAATTTTTTAAGAGTCAAGTTCAAAATTTGAGCATAAGTAGGAGAGATAAAAGAATGGATAGAACCAGTATCTAATAAGGTATAGACTTCGCAAGAATTTATGATTAACTAACCCGTGATAACTTCGTTTGGGTTCCTCGAATTTTGAGAAGTCACAAAAAATGCTTTTCCTGAAACCACCGACTTTGTTTTGTCTGTATCTGCCTTTGGTGCCACCGTCCCATCTGGACTTGATTTCTTTAGAGGACAAAATTGAGCTATGTGACCATCTTTTCTGCAACTAAAACATACCTTGGAAGGCTGTGGACAGTTTAGACTTATGTGTCCCTCCTCTCCGCATCTGTAGCTTCTAACTAACATTCGTTCTCCTCCCCTAGAATTTGTTGATGGTGCTGGTGCTGCTACCGATGTCTTCCCGTTATTGTTAAATTTTCTCTTCTTAAAATTCCCACTTGAATCATTTCATCTTTTATCTTGGCCATGATTACCACCGAAGTGGTTACCATTTCTGGCACGATAATTTCCTTCACGATGGTTATCATTGCTCTGATGATTGTTATCACCGGTACGACCCTGGTTGTGGTCCCCCGGTTGAATGTTCTCATTATATCGCTCTAATAATTGAGCCCTGTTGACAACATCTGAATACAGAGAAAATTTATAAGAAATAAGATATTGCCGAATCTCAGGTTTCAGACCTCTTAGAAATATCCGCGTCATACGTTCCTCATTCTCTACCAAATGTGGATAACTCCGCGAACTTCGCCTTGTACTGGGACACCGTCATGTTATTTTGTTCTAGTCTAATAAACTCTACCTCCTTCATATGATGAATACCTGCAGGAAAGAACTTGTCATTAAACAGTTTCTGAAACGTTTTTCAAAATATATTGAGTGCGGCTGGCTGGGTTCGCTTCATAGACTCCCACAAGTAGTCTTCCTCACCACGGAACATAAAGGTGGTGAATGGAACCTTTTGTTCCTCCGTGCATCCCAAGATATCAAATATCTTGGTAATTTGTTTAACCCACGTTTTCGCCTTGATCAGATCTGGCTTTCCCATAAATTCTGGTGGTCCTAACTCTTTGAACTACTTGGCTGTGACAAGCCGCGCATTGTTATCATTTACACCCGTATTTTGTACACGAGTCTCCCTCGTTTGATTTTACATGAACTGCAAAAAGCTTCTAAACATCCCATCGTTCATCGTCTGATCAGTGGTGTTGTTTACAGGAGGAACATTGTCGTCCTGTTGAACGTTCTCCTGATTGGTGATTAAAGGTGTCTCCACGGTCTCATTCACTCCATTGTTAACATTCTCAGCTGTCATTCTCAAATACTGTCATAAAACAAGGGTTAATTAAAGAAATTAACATACCACATAATATTCCTATATTCTGACCGACCAACAAATAAGTTTAAGTAGAACACACTAGCGAAGGATTTACTCGTCTCTCCCCTCCTAGTTCTATTTCCCGATCTCCGCCAGAGACCATATCCCTAAGCTCTGATACCAACTGTGACGCCCCCAAAATAGGTCCAATCCACCCAACCCATTTTGAGTCACCAAATACATGGTACAAAAAATAACTACAACTTTATTATTACAATTATCGTGCAAAATACGACAACACATATACTGTGGGTTTAAAATACAAATATTGTCTTCTAGACAATATCCACACTCAAATAAGTCATCATTACAATTATTAATACACCATTTTATAAAATAATGAGGACTACTAAGACAACTATTTTGAATCATCACTCCACATCCCGACTAGTTCCCGCTATATTCTCGCCTCCTGAGAAGAAAAATAGAATAAAAAGGAAAAGGGTGACCTCAACTAGCCCAGTAAAGAATAGTATGACTAAGATAATATAGAACAAATTATCGTTAGTCCTCAACAGGAAAAAATCTGATACAATACAATAGAAAACAAGTTTTAGATCAACAACTGCAGCGGAAACAACAATTCATTAGAAGAGTTAAGTAGAGAATGACATCTACTATCATCTATGAATTTAAAAGTTCATCATCAATATTTTATCCCTGTAACATCAATCATCAAATATTCATCTTTGCATTATGGCCCAAATATATTCATTTGTATCACCTGTTGGTCATGTTCATCTCAACACCTGTTCATCTTTGCACTACGGGCCAAAGATATTCATCATGTAATCATTCATCTTTGCACTACAGGCCAAAGATATTCAGTTATATCACTATTTAGGACTGAGAATGATGAAAATATTTTAAAAAAAACGAATCCAGTGAGATAAAAGGATAAAGATTAGGGATTCATATTTTAGTTTATCCAAGTTTAAAAATACTCCATAATAATCAATTGTGGAGCAGAAATCAAAAATGAAGATCAAAATATAAATCCAATCAAAGATAGGAACCATAACAGACAATCTTGGACACAGAAAAGAAAATTAAATTTTTTTATGAATAGTATCGTATTCGTGAATAGTGTCGTATATGTGAATAGTATCGTATACGTGAATAGTAACCCCGACACTAAAAGGTAGAAATTTCATAAGAAAAATTATCATTCTTCGTGAATAGTACTCGTGAATAGTAACTCATGAATAGTAACCCTGACATGAAAAGATAAGAATTTCATAATAAAATTCATACCAATATTCCGGTATAATGATATTGAAAGAAATAATATCATTTACAAAAAAAATAACATCCCTTACCTCAAAAGAATAGTACTTCTGGTTGAAATATCAGATATAACATTGAAGGAAATTTACACCGTATAGCAACACTCAAAGTATCGAAATACTCACAAAAATACGCTCGATAATATAGAGAGAGAAAACTTCAGTTTCTGGTGTGATATTCAATTATAACTTAAGCATCCTATTTATAGGAAAATACTTAGAACACCAAAGTAGAAAATTTAATAAAATAATATATTTATAAAAAAATTTCATGCCCACCTCTTGACAATCTAAATTCAGCTACCAGTGGGGCCATCAACAATGATAAAAACGTTTTTCTTAAAAAAATAAATAAAACTCAAAAATCAATTATTCTAGAACTTCAATAATTCATAATAAATAGCCCTTTTATTAAAAAAAAAATTCAAATCTTCTGTCCATTCCATAGGAAATTTAATTCTCTACAACTTTGTAGCTTTAAGTTTTTTTAAATTCCAAACAGAAATTGACCGAAATCCACATACGGACGATTTTACAGGCTATAATCAAATTTCAGTCAAAAATGGGGTCCACCAACATGTTTAACATATTTTTAGCATTTATTGTAACAAAAATATTCTTCCTCTTCATTTATCCATATATCACACATTCATTGTAAAAATATCATCATTATTATATTATCACATTATAGATTTATAATGTAATATAATATAGATAAAATATCAATTTTTAATAATTGTCACTTTTCTAAAAATTCCTCTATTTATATCCACATAAAATAAATATTTTTCTTATCATATAAATCAATAATTAATTATTCACAAATAATATTACAGAATCACAATAATGACAACCAGGTCATTTTCAAGAAAGAGGGGGCCTTCCAGTAAAGATTTCTCCTTACTGGCGCGTAATTAAATAATCTCTCCTAGATAGAACTTTCTTAAATATTGCCAATAATGCTATCTAATAATATTATTCAAATAATATAAATTATTGATCTGATAATTTGAAATACTGTGCAATGACAATTGTTGAATCAACAATATAAAATATCAACGTAGTAATTATTGAATCAATAAAATAAAATATTGAACAGTAATTACTGTAACAATTATTGAGTAGTGCCTTCTTACGTAAGAATCAATAACTGGTGCAATACCGTGTGCTACTGTGCAACACCGCGTATTACTGTGTTTTAACCATCGGGTATTCCAACAGTGTTAACGGTAACAACTACGCCGTTATTTATAAAAACTCATACTTATCATTTTCTTTATCCAATCGCTTTCCGTTATGGGGACCACAAATGGCTGCGTTGTCGTACGAATATTCCCCGACAGCAAGAATATTCCTAGTCCAAATGAATATTCCTCGACAATAATGAATATTTTATAACCACTTGCTTATAAAAAAAATATTTGCTCATTTTACCCATAACTAAATTATTATATCAAATTAACACCTTATTATTCAAAATAATAATCAGAGAAAATTTGATTTTATTTATAAAAAGTTAGAGTCTTACAAGGAAAAGTTGTGTTTGATCTTCCTTTTTCCTATTGATGAGGAGTAAGGGTTCTAATGTTGATTTGCATTATGATGCAGGTTCCTGACTTTACGCAGCCTCGAGAGAACTGGTTCAGTATACACTCTTTGTACCAAACTTTTCACCCAGAGTACTGAGAGATTGTACATGCTTGGGGTTTCGAGGCGTTCTTTTCCATCCTCGTCCGCCTTTCTCCCTGGGGTTACCTTAGGGCGTTGTCTGAGCGCTGGTTTCACCAGACTCAGTCTCTCCATTTGCTGGATTGTGAGGTGATGATGACGCCGATGGATTGGCGGTTTATCACCGGTATGGAATTTTCTGGGGCGCAAGTACCTTGTGTGGTTGACATTTCCCCTAGTGCCGTTAGATCCTTGTTAGGAGTCCAGGCTGCGGCGATCAAAGGCAGGACAACCCATACTGGTCCTTTGAGTTTAGATGCTGTAACAATCCAGATGTTTAATTATAATATTTAAATATTTATTAAATTGTATAAATATTTAATGGATGTGTTTATCGTTGAATAAGTATTTGTTTAATTGATTTGATGTGATTTGATTATTTATTTGTTTAATAAATAATTAATGAGTTAGTATTCTAATTTAATTTAATAATTAAGTTAGAGAGTTATAATGATTAAATAAATTATTATATTATGCAATAAATTGTTATTAGAATTAATTAAATTAAGTATGAAAACTTAATTAGATAGAAGTGCGACAAATAATTATATTTTAAGTGGTTATTAAAATAAATTAAAGTAGTTTTAATTTATTTTGCCAAACAAGGCTTAAATATATTAAGTCTTTAGTTTTAAATTATTTTGTCAAACAAAGCCATATGGCTTTTGGTTTTTAAATTTTGAATTTATATTAATAATATATAAATAAAATATATTTATAATGGATATACGCTTATTATTTTGGTAAATGATAATAGTTATGGTGATTATTAAGGCCATATCAAATTTTAGTTTACGCAAAATTGTTATCAGTTTAGCTTTACGTACAGTGTGTTTTGGCTTAAAACTAAGAAAGGAAAAAGAAAAGAAAAGTGATAGACCAAAGAGTTTTGAGAGAAATTGTCAGAGTTATAGAAGAAAGATGGTCTGTAATGTTTGAATGATTATAGCTTGATGCTATGAAGATATTGTACTATAAATAGTACAAGATAAACTCACGAGGAGTTAGAGATAATGTGATACGAGGAATTCGTATCGAGCAAAGAGCAAGTTAAGAGTAAGATAGAGTTAGGTGAGATTTCAATTGAGGACTGAGGTGGTGGCTGAGTTGTACAAACCTTTGTATGGGCGAGGGTTTTGTGCTTGTACTCAATTTATCACATTGATAATAATTGGAATGTTTGTGTCGCGCTATTTGCTATATACCTGTTGAGAAGGTGATTCTTTTCTCATGTGTATAACAGATAGGTGGAGTATAGTTAGAGAATATTATAAGGTTAAGTGCAAGTTCTTAAAACTCATACTTATGGTAGGTTCGTGACTCATAATTATATGGTATGTTTTTGAACCCCTCAGTGAATGGACGCCTATGGTCTGACTAGGATAAGTTCTTAAACTCATATGATTGTGGCAAGTTCCTGAACTCATAACGTGTGGTAAGTTGACTAACTGGGTATAGATAAGTGTAAATAAAGTATTGAGGATGATAGGAATAGATAGACCTATTAAGCAATGGATCATTATAGAAAGTGGAGTTGATGGAGGAAGCATATGTATTCTAAATCTACTAGCTATGCTAGACTTTCGAAATTTATTGACTTCGTGCTGATGTTTACACTTTTATTTTCTTGAAAAACATTGGATCAAATGATGGAACCAATGAGTTTTAACAACAATACTGTTATTCGTATGTCTATGCTAATCGCTTCGGCTAGACAAAAATGATTTGCAATATATAAAAATGTATTTTATATCATTAATGCATCATGTAACCTGGTGCAAAGATGATAAAAACGATGGAGTCATCAATGCAGTATTACCTAGTCTTGGATGTGATCTAAGGATCGTCAGCCCACTATGGTATGATGTAGTATGATAAAATCACCAAATGACGGAATCCTCAACGGACTGTAAATACAGTGCGGTATCATGACGTCATAAAAAGATTTTTGAGATTTCTTTAAGATATGAGAATACATATGTATGTATGTATATGTATATTTCGATTGATGTTCGAATTGTTGTATAGGTCTATGCTATTTGATTCAGCTAGACAAATATTGAAAGATGTTCATGAAATGCATGCGTTTCTTGAGAAGTTATGCCAAACCAAATTATTTTGGTGCGGATTCAGATGTTGAAAAGCTGAGATGAACAACCCTTTTATAGGGGATTACGCGGAGGCGTTGAGATGTTTGTGCACAATACATTATACGAAGGGCTGATCACCCTAAGTACGAGGAGTCCCGATAGTCTTATGACTGTTAAAGTTTAAGTTGAAAGATTACTTATAACTATGGACATACGCATAGCGTTTAAATGTTTGTGCACAATACATCGTACGAAGGGCTTAACACCCTAAGTACGGGGGACATAGTTCGTGGTCTTATGACCCTCAGCATGATTTGGAATCTTTTAAATTCCTGTTATTCATATCGCTTCCCAATTATTGAGCAATTGTGGAAGATTCTTGATATTCTAAAAGGTGAATGTGGTAAGGATGGTATTCCTTAGAAAGAAGTGAGTCGTAAAATGCGACACTGAATGATGAATATGTTGAATAAGTGAGAAAAGAGATTTTGAAGTCAGAAGGATATGATTTATCAAAGAATAATGTAAAACTTTTAATAGAAAAGTTAATAATTGTAGAATGATCTTTGGGAAAAGAAAGTGGTTATAAAAACCAATGAATGAATGAAGTAGTGACGTAAAAAATCTACTTTGATAGATTGAATGAATAAAGATTAATAAATAAAATTTCGAGAACAAAATTCTTAGAAGAAATGGTGAATGTAATATCCCGAGTGTTGATGATAACGATCCTTAAAAAAGGAAATGAATGGGTTAAAAGATGTATAATACTCAGAATATAATTGAGATCAAGTGAAAGTTATGAAATAAAACCTAGAATTTGTTTAAGTAATGAATGTAGTAGGAAATATAAAATCTATATTTAGATAAAATGATGAAAGATTACTCTGAGTTATTTGTTTAATTTGTGTCTCCGATTCTGGGGACAGAATCTTTGTAAGTAGGGAAGATTGTAACGAATGAGTTGTTTGAATTGTGATTCTGATGACAGAATCCTTGTAAGGAGGGAATGATGTAACAATCCAAATTTTTAATTATAATATTTAAATATTTATTGAATTATATAAATATTTAATAGATGTGTTTATCGTTGAATAAGTATTTGTTTAATTGATTTGATGTGATTTGATTATTTATTTGTTTAATAAATAATTAATGAGTTAGTATTCTAATTTAATTTAATAATTAAGTTAGAGAGTTATAATGATTAAATAAATTATTATATTATGCAATGAATTGTTATTAAAATTAATTAAATTAAGTATGAAAACTTAATTAGATAGAAGTGTGACAAATAATTATATTATAAGTGGTTATTAAAATAAATTAAAGTAGTTTTAATTTATTTTGTCAAACAAGGCTTAAATATATTAAGTCTTTAGTTTTAAATTATTTTGTCAAACAAAGCCCTATGGCTTTTGGTTTTTAAATTTTGAATTTTTATTAATAATATATAAATAAAATATATTTATAATGGATATACGCTTATTATTTTGGTAACTGATAATAGTTATGGTGATTATTAAGGCCATATCAGTTTTTAATTTACGCATAATTGTTATCGGTTTAGCTTTACGTACAGTGTGTTTTGGCTTAAGACTAAGAAAGGAAAAAGAAAAGAAAAGTGAGAGACCAAAGAGTTTTGAGAGAAATTGTTAGAGGTCTTAGAGAGAGAAAGAAGAGAAAATTATGTATTCTTCGAACTATTATCAGTGATTAAGCAAAGATTGTCTGAGCAATAAAAAGGTATGTTTATACTCTTAACAAATATGTTTTATAGTATAATTATTTAGCCTCTGTGTTTCATGAAACTCAACTTCATTGTATATAAGTTTTACAAAGGTTGTCTGTAAACTATGTTTTACTAAATGATTATGAAATCATGTGTTCTGGTAATAACTAACATGTATATATGTATATATGTGTGGTATGCTAAATTACGTTCATAGAGAAAGAGAAATTAGTTTTTATAGTAAACATTCATGTATGAAAGTGGTTTGTAGAAATATCAAAATTAGTATATGTTAATTGTGAAGTTATGAAATTGAAGTGTGGTTATGTTAATTGGGTATGAAATTCAGAGAATCATAGTCTCAAGGAATCAAATTAGTGTATAAATTTTGGTTACCATGTTCACTGTGTAAACAAACCTCGGTTATGGAGTTTGGTTTTTAAAATAATGCTTTCAATGATTTAAGATTTCTAGAATCGTGGTTTAGTCGTTGGTAATTAGTATATACATGTTGGGTAATGTGTATATGTGTAATTGGCTTAGGTTAAACATGTTAATTAGTGTTAGAAATCAAGTTATTGACAGAAATTTAGTTGTTCTGTTCTTCGTGGGTTGCGATTCTGCAAGTTTCGGCGCCCTAGTGCCAATAATAGCACCCCAGCGCCAAAAATGGCGCACTAGCGCCAAAAATGGAACCTCGGTGCCAGAAATTCACGTCGCGGCACTGAAATTTGTGCCCCAGCGCCAATTTCGCGCCCCAGCGCCACTAGTTGGCTTAGTCCTCGTGCCCCAGCGCCGGATTTGTAGTCTGACTTGGACAATTTTGACCTCCTGTAGTAAAATGACCATAACATCCTCATACGAACTCCGATTGAGGTGATTCAAGATGATCCAGAACGCGAACGAGTAGACCTACAACTTTTGTTCTTTATGTTTTTCAATTTGAGGTAATTAAGATGGGTCAAAATAGTCATGTTTACGACTATTGTGTTTTTAGAGGCAATCGGAGGGCGTCGGGCATGCATATATGCATGTGTAGTGCTCCTGACCATAAAAGATGTTGTCCTAAGTTACAAAACATGAATATTAGTAAATATAATGATTCTTAACATTAATAAATAATGTATTATATAAGTTATAGAAGCATAGTAAGCATACACAAGAGAGCCAAATCGGGCGTGTGACGAATGAACGTCGAAACGCCGTGCCACATGTTAATGAACTTAAAAAGTGTTTCTATTCAATTGAAATGAATATTATAAGATATAGAATGGATTTAATATAAAACCAATAAGTATTTCTAGCAAGACTTAGGCACTTGAATGAACTTCGAATATAAAATACAGTGAGATATAAGTCGAAAAGTTAACACAATCTAATGAAACATTGTGTGCTAATTAATAGGAAAGATTATGAGATGTAGAGTAGAGTTTACATTATAATTACTATGTATTGTTATGTGACTAATAGTTGATGTGTATGATTATATAATTGTGTAGGGCACGTGAAGTGCAGATAACTGTAAGCTGTTAAACTGTTATTGGTAAATAACGATCAAGGCAAGTCTTTCGGTTCCTATTTTCTACGTAGACTTGATGAACTGCTTTAAATTGCATGATATGTTATGCATGTTGAAATCATAAAATGTTAAAGTCAATATATGACTGCATTGTTTTGGCTAAGTAATAATGATTGAGTAAGGAACTCAATCTTTATATTTGTTATGTGAATTAAAAGCATGTATGCCATGTTACTTTAATGAGATGTATGTCGAGCATGTTATTATGTGCTATGTGATGCATGAAAACTGTTAGACTTTGCTGGGCTGTCGAGCTCACTCTTGTAAATAACCACTTTTGCAGGTCAAGATTTTAAGGTAAAGATACGTGCTATGTGAGTTATAGAGATCTGTATTCACGAAGATTACTTATGTTTTATGAGAAATGTATTTCATATTTTGAACGTAACATGTTGTTGAAATGTAAGTTGAGCTATCCAATGTATATGGATCTTTAGTTATGATGTAAGACTTTGTATAGTCATTTTATTGTAACGATTCATGATATAAGATTGAATCAAAGAGATGTAATGTAATGGTTGCGATTCAGGGCAAGAAAGAAGGAAATGTATAAAAGTTTTAAATATTCCATAATTTTATTAAGTTTAACATCGAATAATGATGTATTATTTAGAGGTTGAACGTATAGTTAACGACCGAAGTCGGGATTTAAATTGTATAGATTTTGGGGTCGTTACAGATGCCATGAGTAGGGCATTAAGTGAGCCATTACTCGATGATAGGAGAGTTAGGGATCACATTCTTCGGCGATTATTCCTGATCATCCTTCGGTATTGTTTCCTAGCGGATAACTCTTCCATGGTGTCGTCGCTTTAGTCAGTGCCACACGGGAGGTGGACGGTATTGGAGAGTTTGATTGGGGCTCCTATACCTTTTCCTATTTCCTTAGGGGAATGCGTATGCGCTCGTAGGGCTTAACGGAGGCTTGGCTAGGACTTTTCCCATTCCTGCTGGTAAGTATTTTCTCTTTTATTTTCCCTTGTTCGGGTTAAGAGTGTTGACTGTCCGCAAATATTTGATCTTGTATTGGCAGTTTTGGGCCTATGAGAGGTTTCCATGTTTGCGTCCCATTAGCCTGTTAAGTTTAGACACCTATCCACGGGGACGACAATGGCATCATTCCACGTTGGTGGAGGTTTCTGTAGCTGAGGGTTTCACTCATTCTCGCTTATAGTTGGAGTTGTTGACAGTTGATGTCATTACATGGGTTCCTTACTCTGAGGACCATTTGATAGTTGGCTTTGAGAGTGGTTTCCTGACTGGTGTCGAGCATGTGATGTCCACCCGTTAAATTCCTCTCTTCACAGATGGAGGATGGGAGCTTTATTTAGGAGAGCGTGCTATCAGGAGCACCACAGAAGAGATTCGTATACCGATCTGTCCTCCTGCCAGGCGTTATTGGCCTGTGTCACAGCCGCCAATCAGTGATATCCCGTTGGTAGGAGTTGATGGCTTTGCTTTGTTAGAGGGACCGTTCACTTAGGAGGCATTTTACCGTTGGTGGTTCCCTCATACCATCGGAGCTCAGACCCGCGCCACATAGTTTATGGGGGATATGGTTCCTGGCTCTGTCATGATGGCGGATTGGATTGCCTGCATGTGAGAGCCTACTCAATTGACGTAGATTGATAGCTTGATCTAATAGTTGGACCGGGCACATTTTTTCATCCGACATTTGGGCAGAGATCCTTCTGAGGTGGATACTTTTGATCCTTGCAGCTCAGGGCTGGCCCTTCAGGTGACCCATATTCAGATGATTTTGTCGGTGCAGATCCTTAATTATATCGGCCAAATATTCCCACTAGCGAAGATACAGTGACACATGAGGAGTTACATCAAATGGATAGGTTGGATGATTTAGACATCAACACTATTGACTTCTTCTGATGTATTTCTCGCTATATCTTTTGATAGGCCTCTTATTAGATATTGGGCGACTGTGCCCCATTTCCCTGTATTTTCCAGCTGTATACAGAGATGATGATGTACTTAGGAATGTATGTTTATTTTTTCATTCCCTACAACATATTGTCATCTATTATTTATCATGCATGTATTATGTTATGCATATGTATTTTTAGAGATGAGTTCAACATTGACCCCTGGATGGTCTTATGATATGGCCCTACAGATGTCTTCATCGAAAGTCAGCCGTATAAATCATACCCCACCAGTATTAGTGGCCTCCTATTTGAGATCGTGGTATGACAACTTGTCCTCCCTAGATCGGGTGACAGTAGATCAGCTGATACATCACTCCATGACCCTCCTGATGTTCCAGGTTCCATTGGGTTTTATAGAGGGCATGCTGGAGCATTGGGTACCGGAGAGGTAGGTGTTCTAATTTGAGACCCATGAGTTGACTCCTACCTTGGAGGAGTTTGAGCGTCTGACAGATTTGCCCCTGGACAGGCCTTGCGCTCGGATGGCTGTAGGAGATATGAACATACAGTTTACGACCCTCACAGGTTTAAGGCGTAGGGTTGCCCTGGATGAGATCTCCTCAGGGCATGTAGTGTCCATGCATTTTTTGATTGACAGATTTGGCTCCTTGGACAGTTATGTGCAGTGCTCCGAGGATTTCACCACTTCGGAGGATGATTCGCGTGTTGCCAGAGTAGATGTACTCTTGATGTGCCTGGTGGCTTATCTGTATATGCCATTGTACATGGAACATTTAAACATCGGTGTGATTATGGTAGTGCGGGCTCTCCAGGAGGGACATACCATTTTACCTATGATTCTGGCAGAGACCTTGAGGTCGGCCAGGTATTGCCAGTCCCATTCTGTGGGGGTATTTACAGGCAGTTCGGTCTTGCTGTATGTGTGGTTTATGACACACTTGAGACCGATTGGCATATTCTGACTCCATGGGTATTATTTTTCCCATGAGATAGTCATGTCTTACTCCTTTTAGTCGGCGGAGTGCACAGATGCTGCTTCTTGGTCAGTTTTCTTATCAGGGATCGAGGATTCATTTGATATTATATCGTGTTCAGGGCTTAATTAGTTCTGCCTACAACTTCACCACTCATGCATCTGGCGTGGATTATCTTCCTCTGAATAGTTTGAGGGGCATAACCACTTATCATCCACTGATTGTGATGGCACAGTTTGACCAATTTCAGGATGTTCATCCCTTTGATGGGGCATTGGGTCAGCGTTTGTCATCTCGGCTTTTATCAAAAGAGGATTTATCCAGGATTTATGTCTGTTGGGCCCAACGTGAGAGGACTAATTTTACTACTAGCCATCAAGCCCGTTCTATAGAGTATTCTGCATGGTTGGAGGCAGCGATTGCATCGGCTAGAGTTGTATCCTCATAGCCGGTTATTGACAACAGCTCTAAATACCCCGATTCTCCCACTGAGGATGAGCTGTTTACTGGATTGACAGCAGCTCTGGTTGATTCCCCCAGTATTATTGCTACTCTAACTCTACATTCGGCAGAGTATTTAGAGCAGAGTCTACATCTAATGACATATGAGAGGGATCAGGCTAGGGCCTTGATGTTGAAATCTCTTTCTGGTAGAGATGTCGCTCTAGTTGAGAGAGATGATGCTCTAGCTCATAGAGATACCGCTTTTGTTGAGCAGGATGAGGCTCGATCATCTAGGGATGCAGTTGTTATTGAGCGGGATGGTGCTATATCTGCCCGAGATGCTGCTATTATAGATAGTACTGCATTGAGGTCCCATACTGCTGATATCATTGCAGAGATGAACATGTTCATTGATGAGCATAGTGTCAACATGCAGATGACTGTAGATCTCTTGGCTCGTGTTGATACCCTAGGGCAGGAGCTCACAGAGTTACCCCTTCTTCTGAGAGGGATGCCATGTTAGGTTTAATGGCGCGCTTATCCACTGGTTTGTAGATTAGCTTGGATTTTCCTACACAGACTAGCTTAGCCATTTTTGTCACGTACAGGACATATTGTATATATCAAATAGTATTATATGGCAAGGAAATATATTTTGATTCACTTTCCTTTTAGTCATGCCTTGTTACTTGCTTGATAGTTGACTATTCTCCAGGGCTTGTAATCTTGACGTATTCTGAACTCCCCCTTGATGGATGGACATTGAGATGTCTCAGGGTCTTTCAGAATGGATCATTGATCTGTGTATTCCCTACCCTTTGGTGTCTTGGGACTGGTTTTTGTATGTAATTATGGAGAGGATTGTGGCTTTCATCTCTGAGGTTGACCGCCCCACATATGGTCGTCGGTACTCCTTTGTATTGGAAAGCCTAGGTATCTCTTATGGATTGGTGTTTCTCTTTGAGTACTCAACCGTAACTTAGATGGTCGCCAGTTCTCCCATTTATGTGGGGAGACCAAGTAGTTCCATCCCTTTGGTCTAAGCCGATGAGGTGTGGTTTGAAAGGGTTGAAGGATGATCCCAGTACCATTGACAAGTTTTTGTATTTTGGTAGGGGGTGAGACCACACCATGAATGGCTGCCTATGTTGTGACAACACGAGAATTTAGAAAATTTTAAAAAAAAATTTAAATGATGGATTTAAGGTCAAATGATAGACCTAGATAGAAAATGAGTGTATGCGTTTGATATTTTTGGGAAGGAATTTTGAATATTTCAAAATTCTGTGAAGGATTTAGATGAATTATTCAGGATTAAATGTATATGTGAATATGTTATGTGAATATGGTTATGTATGTGTTCAGAATGTGGTTAAGGGTCAAGGGTTGACCAGATAAATTATATAAGTGTCAAACCCTAAGTATATATTAAGAACGACAACGTTTAGTTAGAAAACCTTAATGACTGATAAGAAATCCTAAAACCGGTTTTGAAACCCTAATTTCAATTTCAAAAATCTGAAACCCTAATTCAGAAATTAGAAACCCTAATCTGGGAATTTAAAGGATAATTATAATGCTTAAGTGATATTAATTATAATATTAATTAGGGTAAAGCTTAATTAATTAACAAACCCTAATTTTAGTTTTTTAAACCCTAATTATTCCGTCAAAAACCCTAATATAAAATTGTGGACTTAATTGTTAAATTAGCAATTTAAATTGGGATAAATTAATCCTAATTAACAAGATTGATTTATGAATGGGAAAGTTTAATTTAATTCGAGAATCCTAATTACAATTTAGAAATATTAATTTTCTATTTTTTGAAAACCCTATGGGTTAATAACCGTGAATTTTAAGTCACTATATATGTATGTACATTATTGATATTTAAAACTTTGTGTTATACAGTGATTTAATATGTGACAACATATGTGAAGTGGTGCATGGATCAATAAACATATATACTATAGTTATGGATATATACATTTATAGATTTCATTAAAAAATAAAAGCTTCGTAACCTAATTATGCATTAGGTGAGACAATTAATTAACCTAAGGGTTATGGTAATAAGGAAAGGTTGGTATTTAATATGTATACTAGCTTAAGTGGATAATCTTGTTATTTCAAGTGATTAATAATTTTAAACCTATTTCTTGTAAACCTAATTAGGTTATGAGCTAAAGTCACATGTATAAGTAATTAAATTTCATAAGATTGGGAATGGAAACCATAAATAAACAATTTGGGTAACATATATTAAAATTGTTAGACTATGTTTATTACACGGCCCAAAACAATTAAGGAAGAAGCCCAAAGGAAATAAAATGCAAACCAATACTTAGCCCACTTGATTAAGGGTATTTTAGACTTTTGATTAATCAAATTTGTGTATTAAAATAAAAGCAAATTGGGAGATATAATGGGCAAGGGGGGACCGGCCAATTAGGCCATTTTATGGCAAAAAGATTATGCTAATCAATGTCCATTAGTAGAAATCCTACACACAAGTACATGTGTGTCAATCTCCCATTGGTTGCAAATCTATTAAGCATCCTTAATCACATGATTAGGCTAATTGAAGAGACAAGGTGTAGTCTTTTATCCATGGGACAATAAAAATATGGGAGATAATAGTTACACTCATTCATTTGCTAGACATTCATTTTCTCTCATTCTTCTTCTTCTATTTTTCTCCCAAGCTAGTAGCATTCAAGAGAGGGAGTTCGGTTTTTGTGAGAGTGAGAGAGTGGTGTGCTAGTTTATTTGATGCATCCTAAGTTCATTACTTACTTTGGTAAATCAAGGAAGGTTGCCACTAAATCAAGGTATAACCTAATCTTCATCTTCTTCTTCTACTTTGTATTATAGCTTGAGTTTTGTTGGGGTTATGAACTAATACTTAAGATACCCTAGTTCTACATATTATCATGTATGGAACTAAGTATTTTGAGTGTTAGATCAAAGGCTTAGAGGAAGAAAATGAGCATATGTTCTCCAAGGGGTGAAACCCTTGTTTTTCTTCCACTAAATCTTATATAACTCAAGTTTTACAACTTGGATTTGTGATCCGTCAAAGGGGGATGCTAGATACATGAGTTATCTAGTAAACCCAAGTGATAGAACACAAATCTAGCAAGTATTGAAGTCATGGAGACTGTTTTTCCCAAAACAGTCCACATAGTATATTGAGGCTTTGAAACCCTAAAATAGCTACTGTTCTATTTTTTCTTGAGGCTGTTTCGGTCAGTTTCAAGTCTTTTAAAAATTTGGGAAAAATCACAGAAATACCTTAAGAAGTTATCTACGTGTAGGAAAAAGAACGGACGCGTTTCAATTTAGAGGTTATTCGTAATGGCTATTTCCGTAAAAGACTCCTAAATATTAACACTCGAATTTCTCACTGTGTATACACTGGAAAATTCCGAAATTTTTACAGTAGGTTTATATATGTTATGAGAGTATACCCTGAAAAGTTCAGATGTTTCTGAGCAAAACTCGATTTATGAAAAATGAAGCAAGATCCGAGTGTTTTAGGCACTTTAAAATTAGTAAATCATTTTCTAAAATTCTAGAAAACTTTGGGGATCATTGTTGGGTCATAAACTGTCCAAATCCAGAAAATGAGAATTTTTAGAATCAGTTTGCTATTTTTTCTAAAAATGATTAAGTTATGAATAAAAGAAAATAATTAGTTAAATGATGTCTTAAATAAGAAAAATATGATTTTAATGCTTGAATACTCCTAATATATAATATTATGACTATTTTAGGGCATTTTGGTAATTTATAATAAAAAATATTATTTATGACCTTTTATGGATATTAAATAAGAGGTTTAATAAAGGGTGAACAATTAGAATAAATTGTTTATTAATCTAATAAATTATTAAAATATTAATAATATTAGAATATGATATTTTTAAGTAAAGAAAAATATTAAGATTAAAACTTCATTAAAATATTATTAAATGGTTAATAATATTTGATTTAAGCATTAATAAATGATTAATGTATTATTAAATGATTAATAATATTAGATTAAAATATTATTAAAAGATTAATAATATTAAATTAAGTATTATTGGATGATTAAAATATTATTAAGAGAATTAATAATATTAGTAATATATTGAAATATTATTAAGATTAGTAAGCGAATAAAAGTATTATTAGTGAACTAATAATACTAAGAGGTGAATTAAATATTATCAAGATTAATAATATTAAGTGAATTAAAGGTAGTTGTTATCTGAAAATTATTGCAAGTCTTAAATAACATAATTCATTAATCATAATGAATTAATGAACAAGGATCAAGAGCATAAGTCTTAAATAACATAATTCATTAAATAGCATAATTATTTAAAACTACATCGTTTTGGAGTGACCGCGAGTGGCATTTTTGTAAATAAAAGAAAAAACAAGTGGGACCACTCTCTTTTAAGCCACTCCAAAACGACGTAGTTTTAAATAGTTATGCTATTTAAGAAATTATGTTATTTAAGACTTATGCTCTTGATCCTTGCTATATATATATATATATATATATATATATATATATATATATATATATATATATATATATATATTGATTGATAATAAATTATTGAAGATAATTATTAAGTGTTCAGGCAGAGTTTAATTAAACTTAGACTCGAGAAAAGTCTGACTAGACCGTCGAGATGTTAGAATTGTACCGAACTCAACTCGGACTGCAATAGTTTGACTTGATGCTAAGTGTTATGTGTTGTATAGATTGATAGGGTTATGTGTTATGTGTTTAGGTTATTTTTTTTAATATTGTGATGCTATTATTCTAACTTAGAAATACATATTATTAATAATAGGTCTTCAGACAAAGCTTATTAAATTGCATAGCGGTAGTCAACGGTTCAGGCAGGTTTTACTTAACTCTACTAAGAGTTGTTTTATTCAGATATGCTTATGGTTAATCATTACTGATTGCCATGTGAAATTGTACTTTGTACATATTGCATGTATAAGTTAGGTATGAAAGGCTGATCACCTTCATTACCAGTTGATCCAGATATATTTGTTCATGTTCAATACTTGTTCAGTCAAAAGTTTGTTCGTGCTAGTTCTCAATTATATTGATTAATTATAGCCAGCCTATTATTCAGACTCTTTCAATCATGATATATCCTTAAATTGTATTTAAACTTGCTGGGCAACTTTCATGCTCACCCTTGCTATATCATGATAAACATTACAGATAAGGCGAATGCGTTCGGATACAGGAAAAAAGGATAATGCCAAGTTCTGCTTGGGATAAAATGTGCAGCTAGTTTGTAATAGTATAGTTTGATAATAATGTTAGGTGTTAGATAGTTTATAAATTGTGTATAAGTTAAGGTTACTCGATTTTGGGGTGTAAAGTGTATTGTATAAACAATTTATGTTTATATCTTTCGCAAATAGTTATAAAATGATTGTACCAGATCCGTGGTGATTCGGGACCTGGATTTGGGGCTCTCACATATGTACTCCCATTGATGAGGGGAGATCAGGTCTACGTAGTTCCAACCTAGCGTGAAAAGGTTGAAAGTTATAGGTGGTGAAGAGGGTGTAGAGATTTTTTTATTTTTTCTGTAGTTAGACCGAACTATAAAAATGGTTGCCTACGTACACCCATGTATTGGGGAGATCAGGTCTGCGTAGTTTGTCCCTAATGGGACAAACTGAAGTTGTGAGGAAGTATTTTATCCCTAATGGGACAAACATGAAGTTGAAATATTTATCCCAAGTGGGACAAACTAAAGTTGTGAAAGGTTTATCCCTAATGGGACAAACTGAAGTTGAAATGTTTTATCCCTAGTGGGACAAATTGAAGTGGTGAAAAGGTTTTATCCCTAGCGGGACAAACTGAAGTTGTGAGGATTGTATGTAGTGAGAAAGGTTTTGGAAACCTGAATTGACTGATGGATCCGATGATCCAGAACCAGGATGTTGGAGTCCCCAGCAGAGTTGCCTCCTGTCGACGTCGGGATTTTTATTTGTCCCTTCCTGTTCTTATCTTTTGGTGTTCTCATGTTAGGTGAGATTTGTTTGAAAAAAACAGTTTGAAAAGGTCCAACAGGTATATGTCGACGATTTAACTATAAGAGTCGCCAGTTGGTTATTTTTAAATGGTTGCACCAACTCAACCAAGAAAAAGTTTGCACAAAGACCTAGTGATGTGACACTATTTAACTAGTCTGCAAAATTGAAATTCGTTAGGGTCTGAGAGCTTGACTAAGCGGAGGGAAAGTGTTAGGCACCCCCCGACTTTCGTGATAACACGGTTACCGCCACTTTTCATTTTAAACTTTTACCTGCTTGTTTGTGTGTGTGTGTGTGTAGGTCTATGTGCTGTTGTTTGGAAATAGTGTTATGCCTCGTTCGCACCTATATACAAAGGGTTTGACTTTTGTATAAAAGTTCAATTTTAACGAGATATGACAATGATGTTTTGTAAACAGGTTTTTCAAACCCTTATGCTCAATAGTAATTGAGGCCTTTGATACTTCCATTTTATTATGTGTTCGGCTTGATTGCTTTTATTATCGAGATGCAAGGCATCTTTGAGAAAATAAGATACATAGCAGTGTCGAACTCCTTATGGGCATGAAAGTCATCTAAGGAAATTCAGACACCGTAAATAATTTACAAGATGGCTGCAGCTAGAAATGTCCATCACGGGAACCGAATCTAGATTCAGAATCTGAATTTGTGATCACATGATTCCTAGGCTCACATGATAAAGCAATATGTGTAAAAGCTAGAAAATGGTCTAGATTTGAATAAATCTAAGCATTCCAACTTCAACGGTTCCAGTTTAGTCACCATGAACCGGTTAAAGTGATAAATAGCCAGATTTAGGCAAATCTAGCCCGCGGGCTAATAAAGCCAGAAAAAGAACTAGATTTAAGTAAATCTAAACCATTCCAACTTCAACGGTTCCAGTTTAGTCACCATGAATCGGTCAAAGTGAGAAATGGCCAGATTTAGGCAAGTCTAGCCCGTAGACTGATAAAACAGTTATATATATATAAATGATCAACTGCCACGAAGTAAACTCCGGGCAAGACTTTTGAATGTATATATATATATATATATATATATATATATATATATATATATATATAAGCAGTAAATGCACCGGATGTATATCCAGGTTCAATCAAACAGAGTTTGATAACAAGAAGTATATACATAAGTATTTATATATATACAAAAGAAGTAAACGCACATAATATTATATTCGGGCTCAATCGAAGCAGTTCGATAATATATCTGCTCACGTTGAGAGTCGCATCGTGTGGGTATGCCCAGATCATCGATCTGTGGCTTTTTATTGCTTATATATATATATATATATATATATATATATATATATATATATATATATATATATAAATGATAAAAAGCTTAAAATTTTGAAATATCTTACAGTGGGCTGCCAAGAAGACTTCAGATAACTTTTGATGCCTGAAAACTCAATTTCCACCAGTTAAATTTCAATATGTAGCAAAACACGAGCTTACAAGTGTTTAGAAAGAAGAATCACTCAGTTTAGAGTACTCTAGAAGTGTTTATGAGTTGAAATGGACAGAGTTTTCTCTCCTTTTTCTATTTCTTTTTTTTTCAAATGAGTAACCAAAGGCTCTTATTTATAGACCTGATGGTCGCAGGTCTACTAACGGCAACCGCGGGTCTACCTGCGGCTGCCATAGTTGCCCCGAGCCATGTGGGTCCCGTCGTCTCAAAGTACATGCACTCGTGCTCCGCATTGTCGGCTCGAACCTTCATAACTTTCAATCCGAGCTTCCGATAGAGGCGTGCTATACCTTTTTGGAATGTTGTTGTCGAGAGCTACACAATGACATGAGATAAGAGGTTGTACGAAGTAGGGAAGATGGGTCCATGACCAGATCTTTAAGTCTTCAAATTCTATCCGATATGCTGTCTTGTGTAGTAGTCACTCGGGATTTGAGCTATGGTTCTTGTGGAACACTTCTGCATGAAATGTTGGTTGAAATGATGTTGAGACGACGTGAATGTAGTATCGAGGTGGAAAAATGATGATTTTACCCCTCACTGGGGTTATCTCCGATTTTGTGCTGATGTAGAAGTCGTTGCTCAGGGTTATCTCTGAGATTGGGCTGATGTGAATGCTGAATGTCGTCTGGGTTGTCTCTAAGATGTGCTTGACCTCCCGGGGTTGGAACTGAGTGCCTCGGGGTTGTCTTCGAGGTTGGAACTGACTTCTCCGGGGTTATCTCCTGAACTAGAACTGCATCCTTTGGGGTTATCTCCGAGGTTGGAACTGAATCTCCCGGGGTTGTCTCCGGGATTGCAACCGAGTATCTCAGAGTTGTCTCCGAGATTGAAAACTGAGTATCCCGTGGTTGTCTCCAAGATTGAGCTTATTTGACTTCTAGGGTTGTCTCCGGAAGACGATTTTGCCCTCCTACAGGGTTAGTAATAGGAATTCAAAATTTCGAGTGTCTACACCTACGAATCCAGCAGTAAGACAAAATACAGTCTATTCACATGACCTCAGAGAAATCATAATAAACACGATAGTACATCATATCAAGACAAATCAATAACTTCTCAAACAATATTTAAATCTTAACTTGTTATCACTGATATAGTGCCTGTGTGCTCAATAACTATGCTAACTGATATAAAGTTAAATACAACACATAATAAACCTCTTTAAAGGAATCAAATAGTGAAAACTCAAGAAATCCAAAAAGCAAGCAAGATCCGACTAAAATCAAACAGTTACCAAATTCAAGGGTCAAAATGGGATACTTATGCTTTATTTATTCATAAATGGGGGCTTTTCGCTCTTTTACCCGTTTTTCACTTTTTATTTTTCTCATGGCTGTGCAATGTCTAGTCCTCTTAGGCTTTTCAATGCTACCCCTTAGCAAGCTTTCAACCAACGACTCCCAAACTGTAAGGCTTTAGGGCGTACTTACTCAAGTAACAAAGGCCATAGAACTAGACTAATCACTGTGTTTTTTCATTTTTTTTTCTTTTCTTTTATTTTCCTATATATATATATATATATATATATATATATATATATATATATATATATATATATATATCCCAAATTTTTTCCCAAACTTAAGTTCCTTGACTAATCTTAGCCATCTCTGCCTATTCATGACTTTCTTTCATTCAAACTAGCATTATCCTTAAGAATTCCATTATGTGTCCGTTTAAACTCAATCAGTCAACATAGCTATTTCTAAGGTGCTAACATGATTATACCAGTTTCAAATAGATAAAGATTTAATTCGTGATAAGAACTCATATCAAAGTCTTAACAGTCAATACTATGCTTGTTTACTCAATTCTAATCTCATCATTGGCCAAAACAGACTCTTACTATCTAACAGCTGGAATCATGCAAGTATAAACTAAATGCAACATAAAACAGTAAACTAACTAATATTTTTGAGATTTTTCAAATTTTTCAGTTTTTTTTATATGACTCACAAACTATTTACAAAAACTATACTACTATGCAAACAAAACTACAACTTAAACTACAAATGCAACTACATGAATGCAAACTAACTGACATGAAAACAAACTAAACTAACATATGCAAACTAAACATACTTATCAAAATAGAAACTAAAACATTGAACAAAAAATTAAAACTAACTGCCCCAAACTTAACACTTACAATGTCCTCATTGTAAAAATATTGCAATAAAGTAAAGAGGACTTCCCTATAATATGTTAAGCCTGTGGTGGTGGTGTTGGTTACGGAATCACTTCTTAACAGGGTATTGTGGCATTGGCTCTGGGTCTGAAACTGGAACTGGTCCGCAGCGGCTGGATTCAATCTTTGCAAAGCCGCATTCAATGAGGCAAAGGAACTATTCATTGTATTAAACATGTGATCCTGCCTTGCTACCAGTCTCTTCATCTTTCTATCAGCTTCTTTGTCTCTAGCATCAATATCCCTATGAAGACTACGAAATTGAGTACTAAACAAATACTTGTCTGGCGACTACTTCCCGCAGCTTCCTCCTCACCAGTCACCTCATCAGCTCTAAACTCGTCTTCCTCCGAGGTATCCTCTGACTCCTTCTCATTCGGAGCATCAGGAAATACAAAGCCTAAATTGTGACGACCCAGAATTTCAAACAAGTCAAATTTTAAGAATAAATTTTTTATTTAATATTGATATTGATTATCAATATTGTGCTGAGTATCTGTGAAACGAGTTTAGTAAGATGGTCAAACTGTGTATTGACTGAGAAATATGAGTGGAGATATGTTTAACAGATATTTAAAACCCTAACTCTAGTTATAGATAGGGACTCGATAATAATACATTGATTGTAAGTGTATCTGTGTGTATATGTTTGTACTGTATAAAATTATTTATCAATGATTGATCAAATAAGGTATAACCTTAGTAAACCCTAATGAGAGATTAGAAACCCTAATATGTGATTAAGAAACTCTAACGAATAGTTAAGAACCTTAATTGTATTTTGGAAAATCTTAATTTTATATTCGGGAACCCTAAACCCTAATTAGCAAACCTTAATTGAGATTATCAAACCCTAAGGGTTAGAATTAAAAGGAATGATGTCAAATGATTAGAATACCCTTAAAATCACGAGGGAAATTACTAAAGTACCCTTTTTTGGGGGGCAAAATGACCAAAATACCCTTTACTTATCTTTTAAGTTAAGAGATTTGGCCAAATCTAGTGAGTCATCACATTTGATCTCCCATGTGCTCTAAAATCTCAGCCATATCTGTTTTTTATTGCCACCTTGCATAACTTAGATTCAATGAATCAAAAGATAAGGATTAAAGAGAGAGAAAGTGCAAAACTTAGCTCATTTGTTATCCAACACTCAACCAACTCCTCTCTCTAAAGCCACGAGTTAGACTAGTAAATCAGTCATTAACCAAGCCCTTAAAACATCAAGATTAGTGGTGGAAAGCCTAGATCAAAGATTTTGCAAGAGAGGTATAAAACCCTAACCCTATTTAATCTTGTATGCTTAGATAAACTATGTGTTTATATGTTTAAATTCATGCTATAAGATGTTATTTGGTGATCTAAGATGTTATATCATAGATCCATAACATCAAAGTGCTTAAAAATCAAGTTTTGAAAAACTGTCTAGAACCCTAGTTCTATGACCTGACAACCGAATGCCAGAGGCCATATAACTAGATCTGTTTATGAGTTGTTGGGTTTGATGTTATAAACTTTTAGTATGCTATGTGGGCTGTAATATGGAAGTGGAATCATGCTAATAGCATGTTCAGATTATAAGTTATTGATGGTCAAAGTGGGTTGACCGACCATGACCAAGTGTTTCTGGGTAACCCAGAAATTACCCAGGAAGGTCTGACAAGATTTTCTTGAGCCTTTATCTGTCAGATGTTATGTGATTTGATTATGTTGTTGTATCAATGTTATACTCTTGTATATGGACTATAGATTCATGGCCTTAGATCCATTAAACAACAAACAAATTTAAAGTAGTGGACGGTCAAAGTAGACTGTCTGAGCACGAATTATGTTTTCTGGAATTTCCAGAAAACTCAAGAACACAGTTTCTAACAAGGTTTGACCAAGCCAGATCTTGTGATTGTGATGTAGTTTTGCTATCTTAGAGTAGTGATGTTTTTTCTTTGACATGATGAATACATGCTTGAACCATTTAAACACCTAATCTATGACCAGAACCCAAAGATAATCTAGCTACAAAGTGCCTACATGGAACTGACTGGGTTTCTGGGTAATCCAAAAAATCCAGAAACGTTCTGATAGTGAGCTTGAAGGCTTAGATCTTCATGTTGTGATGTTGTATGACCTTGATGATTGTTGGATCATGTGACGCCCCCAAAATAGGTATACATCACCCATTCTGAGTCGCCAAATACATGGTACAGAAAATAACTACAACTTCATTATTATAATTGTCATGCAAAATACGACAACACATATACTGTGAGTTTAAATACAAATATTGTCTTCTAGACAGTATTCAAACTCAAATTAGTCCTCATTACAATTATTGATACATTATTTTACAAAATAGTGAGGACTACTAAAACAACTTTCTAGAACCATCATTCCATACCCCGACTAGTACCCGCTACATTCTCGCCTCCTGAGAAGAAAAATGGAACAAAAAGGAAAAGGGTGAGCTCAACTAGCCCAGTAAAGAACATTATGACTAAGATAATATAGAACAAATTATCGTTAGTCCTCAATAGGAAAAAATCTAATAGAATATAATAGACAACGAGTTTTAGATCAATATTCACAGCGAAAATAATAATTCATCAGAAGAGTTAAATAGAGAATGAAATCTACTATCTTCTATGATTTTAAAGACCATCATAAATATTTTATCCATGTGACATCAATCAATTTACATCTTGAATCAAATACTCATATTTGCAATACGACCAAAATATTCAATCGTATTCCCAGTTGGTTATGTTCATCTCAACACCTATTCATCTTTGCACTATAGGCCAAAGATATTCATCATGTAATCATTCATCTTTGCACTACAGGCCAAAGATATTCAGTTATATCACCATTTAGGACTGAGAATGATGAAAATATTTTAAAGAAAAATGAATCTAGTGAGATAAAAGAACAAGGATTAAGGATTCGTATTTTAGTTCATCTATATTCAAAAATACTCCATAATAAATCATTGTAGAGCAAAATTCAAGAATGAAGATCAAAACATGGATACAATAAAGCTAGTAACCATAATAAACAACTTGAACAAGAAAAGAAAATTTTAATTTTTTTGTTAATAGTGTCGTATACGTGAATAGTAACCCCGACACAAAAAGACAAGAATTTCACAAGAAAAATCTTACCAATATTTCGGTATAATGATATTAAAAGAAATAACATCATTTACGAAAAAAAATAACATCTCTTACCTCAAAAGGACAGTACTTCTGACTGGAATACCATATATAATGCTGAAGAAAACTTGCACAGTATAGAAACACTCAAAGTATCGAAATACTCACAAAAATACGCTCGATAATATAGAGAGAGAAAACTTCAGATTCTGATGTAATTTTCAAGTCTAACTTAAGTATCCTATTTATAGGAAAATGCTTAGAACACCAAAGCAGAAAATTTAATAAAATAATAATATTTATTAATTTTTTTCACGCCCACCTCTTGAAATCTGAATTCAGCACATTTACAACACATGCGGGGCCCACCAAATTGCAAAAAACGTTTTTCTTAAAATAAATATTTTAAACTCCAAAAATTAATTATTTCGAAACTTCAATAATTCATAATAAATAGCCTTTTTATCAGAAAAATTTAAATTTATGTTCATTCCATAGAAAATTTAATTCTCTACAATTTTGTAGCTTTAAGTTTTTTCAAATTCTAAACAGAAATTGATCGAAATCCACATACGGACGATTTTACAGGCTCTAATCAAATTTCAGTCAAAAATAGGATCCACCAACATGTTTAACATATTTTTAGCATTTATTGTAACAAAAATAATCGTCCTCCTCATTTATTCATATATCACACATTCATTGTAAAAATATCACCATTATTATATTATTATATAATCACATTATACATTTATAATGTAATATAATATTATATTTGAATGAATTATTGTATCAGAAAAGATAAAATATCAATTTTCAACAAATGTCACTTTTCTAAAAATTCCTCCATTTATATCCACATAAAATAAATATTTTCCTTATCATATAAATTAATAATTAATTATTCACAAATAATATTACAGAATCACAATAATGACAAC
Organism: Panax notoginseng; assembly: GCA_016801055.1. NCBI lineage: Eukaryota > Viridiplantae > Streptophyta > Magnoliopsida > Apiales > Araliaceae > Panax > Panax notoginseng. Next base: position 131,969,215 of record CM029016.1, read on the forward strand.
CAGGTCGTTCCCAAGAAAGAGGGGGCCTTCCGGTAAAGACTTCTCCTTACTGATGCGCAATTAAATAACCTCTCCTAGACAAAACTTCTTTAGACATTGCTAATAATGCTATATAATAATATTATTCAAATAATATAAATTATTGATATGATAATTTGAAATACTGTGCAATGACAATTATTGAATCAACAATATAAAATATCAACGCAGCAATTATTGAATCACTAAAATATTGAACAGTAATTACTGTAACAATTATTGAGTAGTGACTTCTTACGTAAGAATCAATAATTGGTGCAATACCGTGTGCTACTGTGCAACACCGCGTATTACTGTGTTTTAACCACCGGGTATTTCAACAGTGTTAACAGTAACAATTACGCCGTTATTTATAAAAAACTCATAATTGTCGTTTTTTTCATCCAATCGCTTTTCGTTATGGGGCCTACGAAAGGTTGCGCCGTCGTACGAATACTCCCTCGACAGCAAGAATATTTCATGACCAAACGAATATTGCACGACAACAATGAATATTTTATAACCACTTGCTTATTTAAAATATTTGCGCATTTTACCCATAATTAACCACATTAATCAAATCAACCCCTTACTATTTTAAAATAATAAATAGAGAAAATTCCATTTTATTCATAAAAGTTGGGGTGTTACAACCTCCCCTCCTTATGAAATTTCGTTCTCGAAATTGATGTACGTACCTGGTGTTTCGAAAAGGTGAGGGTACCTCACTTTCAATTCTGTTTCCAACTCCTGGGTCATTTCCTCAATAGCATGGTTCCTCCACAAAACTTTGACTTGTGGTATAACCTTTGTGCATAGGACATGCTCTTTCCTATCCAAGATCTTGACAGGTACCTCCTCGTACGTTAAATCTTCGGCTATCTCATCTGGTTCTAACTCAATAATGTGGTTTGGGTCTTTCACATATTTACGAAGCACAGATATGTGAAAAATATTATGAACATGAGACATGCTTGGAGGTAACGCGAGTCTATAGGCCACATTTCCTACTCGGTCAAGAATCTCAAATGGACCAATAAATCGTGGATTGAGCTTTCCTCTTTTCCCGAATCTTGTAACTCCCTTCCATGGAGCAACATGTAACAATACATGATCCCCAATATTAAATTTCACGTCCTTTCGATGGAGATCTGCATAACTCTTTTGTCAATCCTGTGCCGTTTGTATACATTGTCGAATCATTTGGATCTTTTCTGTAGTCATATATACCAACTCTGGTCTCAACAACGTTGCTTCTCCTACCTCATCCCAATATATTGGAGAGCGACACTTTCTTCCATACAATGCTTCGAATGGAGCCATACCTATACTTGTCTGATAACTATTGTTGTAGGAGAATTCCACCAATGGAAAGTACTTATCGCAACTCCCTTTGAAATTTAGGACACAGAGTCTTAATATATCTTCAAGAGTTTGAATAGTCCTTTCTGATTGCCCATCCATTTAAGGATGGTATGCCGAATTGAATCGTAAATCCGTGCCCATAGCTTTCTGCAAGCTAACCCAAAATTATAAAGTGAATCTTGGGTCACGATCTAAAACTATGGATACTGGCATGCCATGCAATCTCACAATCTCATTCACGTACATACGAGCAAGACGTTCAAGGGAATAAGTCTCCCGTATAGGCAAGAAATGAGCAGACTTGGTTAATCTATCAACAATAACCCAAATCGCATCTATGCCTTGAGAAACCTTAGGAAGACCCATAACGAAATCCATAGTAATGTGTTCCCACTTCCATTTTAGAATCTCAAGTTGTTGAAATGGACCCTTTGGCACTTGATGCTCCGCCTTTACATGTTGACAAGTTAAAGACCTCGAGATAAACTCCGCGATCTCTCTCTTCATATTGCTCCACCAAAATGTATGTCGAAGATCATGATACATTTTGGTACTCCCAAGATGGATTGCAAACGGTGTGTTACGTGCCTCCATCATGATTCTATACTTCATGTCAGAATCGTTAGGAACACAAAGTCTGGAGTTGACTCGAAGTATTCCTTCTTCATTGATTCTTGCTTCTGGAACAGCACATTCTTGCACTTTCTTCTTCAAACGCATCAACTCCAGGTCCGTAGTTTTAGCAACTTTAAATTTATCGATTAAAGTCGGTTCTACTTGTATATTTGACATCATCATACGGGTCCTTGGAGTCTTTAACTCTATCTCCATCCTTTACAAGTCATACCAAATGGGCCTTTGTCTTGACAATATCCCACTCGTACCCGCATATGATCTTCTACTCAATGCGTCAGCTACTACGTTCGCTTTTCTAGGATGGTATTGAATGGTATAATCGTAATCTTTCAACAGCTCGAGCCAACGTCGTTGCCGCATGTTGAGTTCCTTTTGGGTGAAGAAATATTTGAGGCTTTTATGATCTAAATATATCTCCACTTTCTCCCCATATAGATAGTGTCTCCAGATTTTCAATGCGAAAACGACTGCTGACAACTCCAGATCATGAGTAGGATAATTCCTCTCATATTCTTTGAGTTGTCGCGAGGCATAAGCTATAACTTTCCCATGTTGCATGAGAACACATCCTAACCCTTTGCCTGAAGCATCGCTGTAGATAACAAATCCATCCGAACCAGATGGTATTGTCAGAACAGGTGCCAAAATGAGTCTCCTCTTGAACTCTTAGAAACTCTTCTCACATTGCTCGCTCCATACGAATTTTGTATCTTTCCGAGTCAGCTGAGTTAACGGAGTAGCGATTCGAGAAAATCCTTCCACGAATCTCCGATAATAACTAACTAAGCCCAGAAAGCTACGTACTTTGGTCACCGACTTCAGTTGCTCCCAACTTTGTATTGCTTCAATCTTCGATGGGTCAACAGATACTCCATGTTTTGACACCACGTGCCCAAGGAATGCTACTTTCTCAAGGCAGAACTCGCATTTCTTCTGCTTGGCATATAACTTGTTTTCATGAAGCCTTTGAAGTACCAGCTTCAAATGGTTCTCATGATCTTCACGACTTTTGGAATAGATGAGGATGTCATCAATAAAGATAACAACAAACTGATCTAAATATTCCTTGAACACACGGTTCATTATATCCATGAAAGCCGTAGGAGCATTAGTTAATCCATAAGATATAACTAAGAACTCATAATGCCCGTACCGAGTTCTGAAGGTAGTCTTTGGAATATCCTCAGTTTTAATCTTAAGCTGATGATATCTAAAATGAAGATCGATCTTTGAAAAGAATTATGCTCCTTGCAACTAGTAAAATAGGTCATCAATGCGAGGTACGTAGCGGATACCTGTTCTTAATGGTGACATGGTTCAATTCCCGGTAGTCAATACAAAGTCGCATACTCCCGTCTTTCTTCTTTACGAATAAAATAGGAGCACCCCAAGGAGATGTACTAGGACGAATGAAAATGATGTCCAACAAATTCTGTAGTTGGACCTTTAACTCCTGTCCGACTCCCGAAGTTCAATAGGAGCCATTCAATATGGGGTCTTAGAAATGGGCTTTGTACCAGGTTCAAGGTTAATAAAGAATTCAACTTCACGTTTTGAGGGTAGACCGGAAGTTCTTCAGGAAATACGTCAGGAAATTCACTAACAACAGAAATATTATTCAAATATGACGTGTTTTTGTTCAAGTCCGTGACATGGGCTAAGAAAGCTTGACATCCATTTTTTAATAAACGAATAGCTTTATAGCTTGATATGACAGTGATTGACTTTAGTGATTTGGTTGCTTGAATTCGCATAACAGGTTGGTTAGGAATATGAAAACTAATAACCTTACGTAAACAATCAATTTTGACATGATGAATAGTTAACCAATCAATCCCTAAAATCACATCAAATGCAAGTTTTTTCAAAGAAATAAGATCGACATGTAATGTGATGGTACCAACTTGGATCAAGTAAGATTTATAAACAGTAGATCTAATGAAAGTTTCTCCTAACGGAGTCTCAACAGATAAGTCAAAGTCTAATTTCTTCGGAGCCAAGTTCAAACGTTGAGCACAAGCAGGAGAGATAAAAGAATGAATAGAACCGGTATCCAATAAGGTATAAACTTCACAATAGTTTATGATAAGCTTATCCGTGATCACCTCGTTCGGGTTCCTCACGTTTTGGGCAGTCACAACAAACGCCCTTCCAGGAACCACCGACTTTGACTTGTCCGGGACAGCCTTTGGAGTCACCATCCCCGTTGGACTTGATTTCACTACAAGACAATCTCTAGCTATATGACCTTCCTTTCCACAGTTATAAACACCTTGGATTGTTGTGGGCAGTTTGGGCTGATGTGTCCCTCTTTTCCCGCATTTATAACAAACGACCGTGATCGTTCTCCTCCCCTAGAAATAGTTGATGTTGGTGTTGACGTCTTCATGTTATCATTGTTGTACCTTCTCTTTTTGAAATCTCCTCCCGACTCGCTTCTTCTATTATCATGGCCATGATTACCACCCGAGTGGTTACCGCTTTTGTCCGTATTCTTTCCTCCCCGTTGGTAATCATTGCTCCGATGGCTGCTGCCACCGGTATGACCCTGGTTGTGGTCCCTCGGTTGAACATATTCATTATCTCGCTCTAATAATTGAGCCCTGAAAACATCTAAATATAGAGAAAATTTGTGAAAAATAAGATATTGCCGAATCTCAAGTTTCAGACCTCTCAGAAACATCCGCGTCATACGTTCCTCATTCTCTACCAAATGAGGTGCGAACCTGGATAACTCCGCGAACTTCACCTCGTACTAGGACACCGTCATGTTGTTTTGTTCCAATCTAATAAACTCTACCTCCTTCATATGACGAACTTTCAGGAAAGTACTTGTCATAAAATAGTTTTTGAAACGTTTCCCAAGACATATTGAGTGCGACTGGCTGGATACGCTTCACAGACTCCACCAGTAGTCTACCTCACCAAGGAACATAAAGGTGGTGAATGGAACCTTTTATTCTCCGTGCATCCCAAGACATTAAATATCT